>SDVU01000570.1:0-12267 GCA_016256075.1 Dictyocoela muelleri | reverse complement strand
TTTTCTTTTCTTTTCTGAAATCTGTCCATTCTTTGCTGAAATCTGTTCATTCTTTTCTGAAATCTGTCCATTCTTTTCTGAAATTTGTCCATTCTTCTCTGAAATTTGTTCATTCTTTTCTGAAATTTGTCCATTCTTTTCTGAAATTTGTTCAATCATTAATGAAATACTTGTAATATCATAAATTATATAGTCAAGATTTTATATACTTTTTTTAAAAAATACTGTTATTACGAATAAATGTTATTTTACAATAATAATTAATTAATAATCAGTAAATACATATATTTTGTCTTTATTTGCCTAGACATTAGATTTAATTGTATTGACAAGTACCTAATTGGTTCAACTCCCACTTCAACAAAAATTTAATAAAATAAAATTAATAAAAATCAATAAAATTAATAAAAATCAATTAAAAAAAATAACAGTATATAAGTTGAAATATTAAAAACTCTCGGTTTTGGGGCAGGTCGCGCGCTGAGCGCGCGACATATTATTATAGCTTTCTACGTTCTATGTATGGACTCCGTTAAATGGATCTACAAAATTGTTTTTGTGACAAATCTTGTCGTGAGTGTAATAATTTCTCTTAGATAGAGAGCTGTAACCCTTCCATTCATCAGTCTGAATCACAGACTTTTGTCTTACAACCCTTTTTTACAATAGGAATTAAAGTACCAGCAATTCTTTCTGGTACTACCTCAGCATATCCTAGTGCTGGCGATGTACTGACGTCCACTATCGTGATTGCCCAATCGGGATTCATATTGGTTCTACCACGATGCGACTTTACATTATAGTAGTTTTGTCTCATCAACATGTACGGTCTTTGAAATACCACAAAATCTTATAGGCTCTTCTTAAAAAAGGCACAAATGTAACTAATGAGCTTATGCTTGATACTCCCAATAATTCTTCTAGAAACACCGGGGACGTCTACTATATTGGATTGCTTAACTTTTAATAACAAATAATAAACAGTTTTTAGATTCGTTTTAATAGAAAGAGCGCTATTTTGAAAGAAACTATCGTTTCTTAAAGATACAGTTGTTTGAAAATGTATACATTGATTGTTTTAACATCTCCAGTTCATGACCAGTTCCGATCTTTCGAATTCTGTTAGGCGCATATTAGAGGAGCAGTGTACACAACTCATCTTGTCGTGTATCGTTTTGTTATCAAATGGGTAATATAAAAGATCCTTTTTCTTCATACTATCGATGAGTTGTAAAAAATTTGTTTCTGCCATCCTTATATGGGGCTATTTATTTTTTTGCAAATAAAAAATTATTAGAGATGATCATGGGAAGTAAAAGCACCAATGGGGCTTTTACTTCCCATGATCCAATTATTTTCCAATAATTTATAAAATTATTTATTATTCATTATGTTTTTTTAAAAAAATATAATTGAGATGGAATCGATCCATACCCCAGTATATGACTCATGCCTCAGTATATAGACTAGACCCCCAAAAATTATTGATTTATTTATCTTTTAAGTTTATTTTTTAAAAAAGGTTTTGATAAAACATTAGAGTTACAAAAATCTAAATGATGATATGCAATTTTTGTTTCACCAAGTTCATACTGCTCAATTTTTTTTCGGAGAGAAAACAAAGAAGAACTAATACTAAAGTATTATCATCTGATAAATCTTAAAATGTTTGTATTTTTTCATAAATGTTTTATTATTTTTATGAGAAAATGCAAACATTTTAAGATTTATCAGATGATAATATTTTAATATAAGTTCTTCTTTGTTTTCTCTCCGAAAAAAAATTGAGCAGTATGAACGAGGTAAAGCCCAATTTTTTATTTTAAGTAATTTATAGGCAATATTTTTTTTCTTTATATTTATAATAAGGCAAAAATCATTGTAACATCAAGGGGCATAGTTATGGACTAGATCCGAAAACCTACTGATTTTTTCTCGAATAATTTTTAATCATCATTTCTAAAAAAATCAAACAAACCCTTATCATGAATATTCTTCACATCATTTGTTGCGTTCACACCTCAGATCTCAAGAATAGTGAAGAGATGATCAACAACCAAGTGATTTTTACAAGAAAAAGAGAATTTTCTGAAATCTGTCAAGAAATTGCTGAATTCACGAACATTCCTCAAGGTAGTAACACAAATCCCTCTGAAACAAACTCTAAATTATTTGACAGCACGCTTGATAAATCATCATCAAAACAATCAAAAACAATTAGTTCTGATAGTATTGATTACACTCCAATAAAAAGAAATAAACATGAGTATAATGAAATTAACCATGATATGAAAAATAAACTTTCTGTTAAACACCTCGTCGATCAAATTAAAGATACAAGTAACGAAAAGCCCGTTTTTATATTTCAAAAACATAAAGAATTTAATAAAATATTTCCTAAAGATATTTCTGAAAATGATTTCTCAAATTTAAATATATCTCCTCTAACTGCAATAAGATTTCCAAATGATATTTACAAATCAAGGAATGAAAATCCTTCTCAAAAAATTCCGAGTTTTTCTAATGATTTTATAAATACACTTAATGAAATTGAAAATTTAAAAAACGAATTTTTTAAATTTGATATCATCCTTCAAAATCAGGTATTAATACAAAAAAAACAAATTGATTTTTTGACAATTTTTGATCAATTTTTAGATCTGGCAATTAATTTACCTGAAGAAAATGAAATTAAAATAGAAAATTCAAATATGCAAATTAGCGAAAAATTGCAAAAACGAGAAAAATTTAAGGAATGTAATTTCACACTTATACCTCAAAGCATTAATGAAATGGCTAGAAATTCAGATCTTCAAAATCCATTTTTTAATTTTCCAAACTTATTTCCCAATGGTGTTGTTAAAAATAATAATGATGAATGCGATAAAAATAAAAACCCTCAACAATTCAAAAATTTCATGCCACTCTATTTTCAAGATAATCAAGATTTAAATAACGAACCATCAACTTCATATAAGCATTGTTCAATAGTTAATGAACAAGAAACTGATTTAAAAAATAAATACCCTATTTTTTCTGATTTAAGAAAAAATGACAATGATTCTAAAAATATGAAAAAAAGGGAATCGGAATTTTCTGAAAAAAAAAATAATAAATCTCAAAAATATCCTGAAAATTTAAACGAATCAACATTTTCGGCAACTGGTAAAACTGAAGTAAGTATTAATGACAAATCCGAAGCAGTTGGTTGTGATAAATCTTTAATTAGAAAAAAATATTATAAAAATAGATCATGTACTAAATTTGGAATGCTAAATAGATTTTTAAAGGGGGCAATTTCAGAAATTCTAAACAAAAACATAATATGGTCTGTTATTTTAAATCAATTCGTAAAAATAGACGAGTCATCACTTGATATTAACGATCATGGAAATATTTATGGAAACCCTTTCCGTAAAAATAAATGTATTAGGTACAAGCTTGTTGATTTGATAAATGAGATTGAAGAAAAATATAGAGAAAAATCATTAAATATCGCCAAAGCAGTTCTCAGGAAAAGTATGATCGGAACCGATACTTATTATAAATGTCAAGATCTAAAAGCTAATTATATATCTCTATTTTCAAATAATTCTTATAATTATCGTAGTTTTAGAAATAAAATTCTTTTGAATCTACATCGCAAATTTTATTTCATTATACCCTCCCTAAAAGAAGAAGAAAAGCTTATTATTTACAAAGTGGCCAAATCAATCAAGAAATTTCTTCAAAAGTCGGCCAATGATCCGTATATTTCAATAATTTTCCCGGAAATCGAAATTATAAATTCTTTATATAATTCAAATATCGACAATTATGATGTAATAGATGTACATTGGATTTCAGGTATATTTCTTAAAATGTTCCTTAAACATAATTTTGAACTGTTGAAACATGATTTTCCATCGGTTGATAACGTTCAGAATATCGCAGAATTTTCAAAACGAATTTTAAATATAAGGGTATTCTACATTTTTGAACTTCTAAAATTTTTAAACATGAAAAAGCCCTATCTAGCTGCTTATAGTTTGTTAAGTATTAAAACATATTATTTACGAAAAAATGGTAGTTTTTTACCGGATCTTGAAAAAGATGAACTGAATGAAATATTTAATTTGTCATTATACGACTTGCTCTATATTTTTGAAGAAAAGATTTATAACTCGGATAAAATTGATTATGAGAATTTTTCGTTTAAATAAAATTTTTAAAATTATGTTTATTTAAAACTACTTGTTATAGATTAAAATATAGATATTCAATATTTCGATTATTTTTTATTTGTAAAGTGATTGGATACCCTTAAAAATAGTAATTTTTTTCGCACGTGTGGGTTATTCGAAGCACTTGCGATTATTCTGAGCCTTTTATAATTTACGAATTTTTTAATAAAATTTCAATAACAAATAAAATATTTATTTTAAGTATTTATATTACATGTTGACAACATACATAACTGCCAATACAGAGAGTTGACTCTTACCGTGTTCTGTGACCCTTGGTTATATTGTAATGATAATAAGTCACTTCCTAAGCTACTCAGAAGCCCAGCTGTATACGCAATTTTCGTTTATTCGTTGATTCAAAGATACAGATAATTAGTGGGATTTCATGATTTTTTTTACTACTTTTTGCCGAGATACGTCGCCGCACTCATCCACGCATCTAGGAGAGTCTTTTCTGCTTCATTGCAATATTAGACCAAGTCTTAATCAGCTATCCCACACTGGAACAACTGTATTTATACTATAATTAAATAGTTATGACCGCTTAATGTCATTCCATATTATTTATTAAAGAATGACGTCCCGGGATTCGAATAACGATACTTAAGTTTTATATTCAAGAGTGTTAACCACTGAGCTATCTGACCCCATTTATATTAAGTAAATTTAAAAAATATTAATAATCTCTTTTTTTTTCTATTTTATGTTCCCAAAGAAGCTGAATTGGGTATTCGAATTGTTTCTCTTTTGAAATTCCACTCTTTTCACTTAAATCTTTCAACACTAGATCTTCATAGAAGAGCACTAATAAACATTCGTAATAAAAGTTTACGGAAAACCGAAAGAATATTATAACTTCTTATGATTACTAATATGAGTAGATTTTTTTGAGCAGGTCTGTATTACCGATTAAAATTTTGGTTGGTAATACAAACATAAAGATATTTTTATAAAAAAATAAACCAATATGATTGAATATAACTTACTATCAATGATAACAATAAATTAATATATATATATATATATATATTTTGACAACACAAAGGATACCTTTAAGTATCATAATATGAATATCTAGTACCAAAATTTTCGTTATGCCATTTAACAATCTGTTTGCCATAATTTACGACTTTATATATATTTGCTGTTTGCTATGCTGTTCTAATTATAAATGCAGAAAAAAATTTTTTATTTTTAAAGGCAATAAAATAAATATACATACAAAGCCTTTGCATATAAAACTTAATCGACATGAGAATTTTTGACACACTATATCATAACAAGGCGACAGTAAGTATACATACAAATGAGTTTAAACAAATAAAAAAACATTTGAGTTTTTATTGGAAATATTTCATGCGTAACTATTTAAATACTTGAGTAAGATATGCCATTTATAACTGTGCTGAACAACATCTTTAGCTTTATTCATCAAATATCTAATATAAGAGCTTAAACGGGCAGCTAAATAATCTACACGTAACATTTTATCAAATATAAACTCAAACATTCTTTCGATTTTTTCTAATCTGATCTATATATAACTTAGTGGCGTCCTGTAGGGATATAAAGACCCGAAATTTTCATTATTTTTTATTAAAATAATAATTTTTTATAACTATTTTATTAAAAGATAAAGGCCTTGTATATAATTGGCCACATGAACATGCCTCGATTTTTTATTAGCATATATGAACTAGAACATAAAATAAGTTTCCAAAATATCTTTAATATTTTGGGAAGTTTGTTGATGTTCAATGTTATATAGGGAAATAAAAACATATCACCCATAGGAATAAGTCATGAAAATAATTAATAATTTTTCGAAAGCTATTACAGATTTTTTCATTATTATTGCTCTCTTTATTCATACTATAGCCAAATTTTTTCATTATTATAGCCTGTTTTTTTTTCATTATTATAGCTCACTTTTTTCATTATTATAGTCTACTTTTACAGCACTTAACATCATTATAGGCCCCATTTTTACTATAGAAAACTTTTTTTCCATTTTTATAGATGAATCATTTTTTATAGACAACTCTTTTCATTATTATATACGACTTTTTTCATTATTATATACGACTTTTTTCATTATTATATATGACTCTTCTCAATATTATAAAACAACTCTTTTCATTATTATAACGATTCTTCTCATTATTATAAACGACTCTTTTTATTGACGCCCATTTCATTGTTATATTCCTCTTGTTGCATTTTTATATTCACTCGTCGCAATACAGGGTTTTTAAAAGTTATAGACCCATTGGTTTCAAAGTTATAGACACATTTCTTTAAAAGTTATAGATCCGTTTCTTCCAGTCTTATACACATTTTATAGAGTTATAGACCTATTTTTCCAGAGTCATAGATGATATACGAATATTTGCACAGATAAATTATTTTTAACCATTATTTTCTACCCTTATTTTCAAACGCTTATTTTACAACGCTTATTTGCAATCTTTATTCCACAACACTTATTTAAAAACGCTTATTTTGCAACACTTTTTTCTCAAACCTTATTTTTTACCCCTTATTTTTCAGCCATTAATCCTTAACTTTTATTTTTTTCTTTTATTTATGAAATAATTATTATAAAACCTACCTCTTAACCATTATTTTCAAACTTTTATTTTAAACCCTTATTTTTCTTCTTTATTCCCAAACATATAATTTATAACCCTTATTTTTTAACACTTGTTTTTCAAACGTTATTTTTAACCCTGTTTTTTTAACACTTATTTTTGAACCTAATCATTTTAACCATTATTTTTTCATTCTCATTTCTTACCCTTATTTTCAGACTCTAACCTTCTTAAATATTATTTTTTAACTTTTATGTTTTACCTTACATTTTTTAACCATTATTAACAACCTTCATATTTTAACTTTGTTTTTGATTCCTATTTTTAACATAGATTAAAAAATAAGAGTTAAAAAATAAGATAAAAAAGGGGTTTTAAAAATGGAGTTATAAAACGAGAGTCGAAAATAAGGGTTGTAAAATAATGTTTTAAAAGGTTAAAGTTGAAAAATAAATGTTAAAAATGTGGAGTCGAAAAACATGAATGGGTTGAAAATAACGGGGATTTTGAAAATAACGGAAATTTTTAAATAAATAAGGAGTTTAATTATTTATATATTGAAAATTTATTAAAATAAAATAATCGGTACTACTCCGGTCAACACCCTCGAAAATTTTTGTTGGAAATATTATAAAATATATAAATATAGTAGTATTTTCAAGAGATAAATTACGTAAATGTTAATATTTTATTTTAATTATTTTTTATTACCTAATTTAGATTGATTTCGTGAATCAAAATCAATCTAAATTAGGTAATATAAAACGATTACAATAAAATACTAACATTTACGCAATTTATCTCTTAAAAATACTACTATATGTATATATTTTATAATCTTTCCAACAAAAATTTTCGAGGGTGTTGACCGGAGTAGTACCAAAAAATCGATATATTTTTTAATTATTTAGATTAAAATTTATTAAAATAAAAAAATCATTAATGTTTTTATATTTAGATTTAAAATTTATTAAAATAAAAAAATCAATTAATGTTTTAATATTTAGATTTAAAATTTATTTAAATAAATATCTTTGAATGATTAATTATTTTATGAAACAGATTAAATACCAACGAGCTTAAACCAGGAATAGTTATTGAAATATAAAATATCTGATAATTTTTCAAAGTAAGATTAAGGATTTGAGAATCCTAACATCAAATAAAGAGAACATTAAAATATGCATGTACTCATTATTTTGCAATTTATGTAAAAAATAGTTTGTTTTTCACCAATAAATTTTTTATTAGATTTAAAATTTGTACATTCTTTGAAAACTAGTTTACATTTAAAGCCAAATAATTAAAACAGTAATTGATTTTTTTATTTTAATAAATTTCAATCTAAATAATTAAAAAATTTATTGATTTTTTTATTTTAATAATTTTTAAATATAAAAAATATTGACCCCTTGTTATTTTCAACCCCCCTCGTTATTTTCAGAATCTAAGTTATTTTTCAAACCCCTTTTTTAACCGGACCCGAAAAATAGGTGTTTACAATGTGGAGTCGAAAAATATGGATTTAAACGGTTGGAGGTTGAAAAATAATGCTTAAAAATTGAGGTTAAAAAATAAGGATTAAAAAAATAATGCTTAAAAAATAATTTTCAAAAATGATGATAAAAAAATAGGGTTAAAAAATGATGGTTAAAAAAGTTAGGGTTAAAAAATAAGAGTTCATCAATAGGATTGAAAAAAAAGTTGAGAAATAAGCTTTGAGAAATAAGGTTTGAGAAATAATGGTTGAGAAATAATGGTTGAGAAATAATGGTTGAGAAATAATGGTTGAGAAATAAGGGTAGATAAAAAAGGGTTATAAAATAAGGGTTGAAAAAAAATGTTGAAAAATAAGGGTTTAAAAATAATTAATCGATGAGAATTTTCGCGGATCATCTATGAATCTGGCGAAATGTGTCTATAAGTCTATAAAATTATGTCTATAAGTCTGAAAGAAACGGGTCTATAATTTTGAAAGAAACGGGTCTATAATTTTGAATTTGCAGCCCGTAAAAACGCCAAAGCGTTTTTATCGTAAAAAAAGTCGCGTTTTTTCCGTACAAAAACGCTAATTTTAAAAAAAATAATAAAATAAAAAAAGTAAATATAAAAAATGATTAATTTAATATACTCAGATAATAACCAAATTTTTTAAAAGTATTAAACAATAATAGAATAGACATCTCATAAGAAATTTCATCAAGAATATTTATTAGTAAATGTATATTTTTTTTCCAATATTTTTGAATTTTTAACTTTCTTTACCGTTATTAAGATTTAAAAACATTAATTACGAAATATATTTTTCGAGTTTTATTTTTAAATCTATATTAATGTACAGCCTTAAGTAACTGCTATTAATTGTATAGCAATATTTTTAATTATTCTTTCGAAACTGACAATGATTATAGATTTTTTATATAATTAACTCATTATTACCAAAATTTTTACTGAAACCAGAAAAAATATCCTGATAAAAAATATACCCTTTAAAATTTAAATTTTTCAGTTTTTCATAAAAAATATTGGTTCTACAACGGTTTGTGCCACTCAAAAGAATTGAGATGGGGTAATGAAAGTATATTGAAAAACCTACGAAATCTTATGGTAAAGAAGGTCACTGGATTCGTTTTTCATATACTCATAATTATTACTATATTTGGTCTTTTTTGATTCGAAAAAAAGACTAAATATAGTAATAATTAAGAGTATATGAAAAACGGATCGAGTGACCTTCTTTACCATAAGATTTCGTAGGTTTTTCAATATACTTTCATTACCTCTCGTCAATTCTTTGGAGTGGCGCAAACCGTTGTAGAACCAAAATATTTACCTCAATAACATATACAAAAATCTTACAAAAGATGAAAAAGCCCATGCGTTTTTACTGTCAAAAAATTTGGGTGTTTTACGGTCACTAAACTTTGGAGTTTTTACGGTTTAGTTTTGAATTCAGTTATATTTAAATTAATCACTTTTTTATATTAACCCTAAAATTTTATTATTTAAAAAATGGCGTTTTTACTAAAAAATGTCAGGTTTTTTTACCGTAAAACGACATTGTAGTTTTGAAGGGCTGCAATTTAAAAGTAATGTGTATATAACTTTTAAAGGCCTTGTATTTCACGAGGGGGCTATATTAATGCTACTAGGGGAATATAATCATGTACGGGCTGTAATTAAAAGAGTCGTTTGTGGATTACCGAAAAACGACAAAGTCGTTTCTCTGGAAAAAAGACAAAGTCGTTTTTCTAGAAAAACTTTTTTCTGGAAAAATGACAAAGTCGTTTTTTTAGAAAAATGACAAAATTTTTCATACCGAAAAACGACAAAAATTATAATTCTAAAATCATTATATATGAAAATTATTAAAAAAAAATTTTAATTTTTAAAATTATTAAAAAAATTAAATATAAATCATTTAATTTATTAAAGACTATATAATTAAATATTCAATATTAACACATATTTTATAAAATCTCATGTAATAATAACGGCTATTATTGAAAAGTAAGTACTTTGAAATTTTTATCCCATAATCATATTTTGATTTTTAAAGTACTTCTAAATTTACACTGCTAAAAAATAATATTATTTATTTATCATTTATTATCAATTTCTTTTTAAACAAATTAACAAAAAAATTTATCAACGTAAATTAAATATTTTGCATTTTTTCGAATTTGTTTGATTAAACATTTTAAAATGCTTTATTGGTCAAACTGTAAAGGAAAGCCGCAAATATTTTTTTTGTAATAATGACTTTAAATCTTCTATAAATAAAAAACAGAAAGTGATTCAAGATATTTAATTCTTTATAAATAATTTTTTAAAAAAAAATTAATGTATTAAACTTTTATTAAATAATTCCATGTAATTTGGTCGTTGAAACAACATGACATGAATAAATGTATTAATTATTACAGAATGTATAACTAATACATTGCCAATAATTTAAATTAACAAGTATTTAATGTTCATTATAAATATATACTTTATTTATCAATATTTTTTTCTTTTACAATCAAAAAATTTCAATTTTTATATTTGAGTTTTGTCGTTTTTCGGGATGAAAAATTTTGTCATTTTTCGGGAAAAACGACTTTGTCGTTTTTCGGGATCGGGGTTTTTTGACCGTAAAACGGCTTTTTCGTTTTGAGGGTCTGCGAATAAAAATAATGTGTATATAACTTTTAAAGGCCCTGTATTTCAACGAGGGGGGCTATAATAATACTACTACGAAGGGAATATAATCATGTACGAGCTGTAATGAAAAGAGACTTTTATAATAATAAAAAGAGTCGTATTTAATAATGAAAAGAGTCGTATATAATAATTGAAAGATTCGTATATAAAAATAAAAATAATTGTCTATAAAAATGGAAAATGCAGCCTAGAATAATGAAAGGAGGGTATAAGAAATAAAAAGGGCTTAAAATTAGATATAATAAATAAAAAAGTGGAACTATAATAATTGAAAAAAAAGTTATAATAATGAAAAAGGTTAGCTATAATAATGAAAAAATTTGGATATATATATTTGTATTTTTATTTCTTATATAAATTTTGAATTTTGTCAAAAACAAAAATATTTTTAAATGAAACTTATTATTGACATGCAAAATTAAGAGGTAATTACTCACTTTTCTTTAAAATCGTTAAAATTTAAAATTTTTGGTTTTTTTGTCGGGGGAATTTGGTTTACTTCTAAAATTTCTGATTTATTTATTGAATTAATAAGTTATTTAATATTGAATACAATTATTTTTATAATTTTTAATTGATTTTTAATTATTTTTATTCATATATAATATCTAACGGAAAACTGAGATACTCTTAAACTTTTCATAGCTTACTACTATATGTGAGATATTTATATCAAATTATAAAATCTATATTATCAATTGGGTTTTTGACATAGTGTAGTGATTTTTATTTTATAATTTAAAATAAAAATATGTCATCTATTGTAGTAAGCCATGAGAGGTTTAAATTTGTTTCGGTTACTCTCAAGCTCTTTTATATTGATGTTTATTTGTTCCCCTATGAAGATATAAGGACAGCCTTCTTTATTTCATCCTCGTCTTTATATTGTTTGCGTATTAAAGAGGCTTCATCTGAAATATGAAATTTAAGAAAATAATTGGTTCTACAACGGTTTGTGCCACTCAAAATAATAGAATAAGGGTAATGAAAATATATTTAAAGAAGCATGAATCGTATGATTAAGGAAGTCCCCGGTTGCGTTTTCTATATACTCATAATTACTACTATATTTAGTCTTTTTTACGTGGCAAAAAAGATCTATTATAGTAGTAATTATATGTATCTCAATCCGCAAAAAAACCCTCCGGCGTTTTTTCGGATTATGTTCTGTGATTTTATCGAAAAAATCTCAAATATTTTTTAAATAATAATAATAATAATAATAATAATAATAATAATAATAA
>SDVU01000569.1:0-12268 GCA_016256075.1 Dictyocoela muelleri | reverse complement strand
AATTGCGACATATTCTTCGTGTACATCTTATAATATTGTTCCTGTTTCTTACAAGAACCATTCTTCCCAAACACTTTATGCACATAATCTCCCGCACTTTCTCAACTAGACATTTCATAAATTGATCTTTAAAATTTTCCAATTCTGTTTTTTTTCATTTTTGAAGGGTTAAAAAATTTTAATTTTTATACTGAAATGGGAGTACAGATAGCACCTACAGCCGTTATATTTTATATTTATATAGATTTCGCGTAGCGAAATCTATATAAGTATAAAATATAACTATTCTCATGTTTCAATGCTTGCATATTTGTTTTTCTCATGAAATTTCGTTCTTAGTAACATGTTTATAAATTTCTCTCCTCAAGAAAAAATTGTGCACGTTGAACGGAGTAGTACCCCTAATTTTACTGATGATGATTTTAAAGACACTATAAGGATTTTCAGCGCCATTGATTCTCGTGATAAATAAAAAAAATTCTAAAAAGAGTTATAACAGAAAAATGAAACATTAACTATTTCACTTAAAGGAAAAACAGGTGTTTGTACAAAATTACATACTGATAGATATCCATCTTATCCAGGTGTTGCAAAAAAATTATTTCTATCACATAAAGTTGTTGATCATAGTAAAGAATTTATTGGTCTTGATGGAGTATATATAAATAATATCGAAAGGTTTTGGTCTCATTTGAAAACAAATATGCGCAGAGTACATGGTGTTATTCGAAATAACATTGATAATTGGATTAGAATACTCATTTAAAAGACGATTTTTGATGCACACCTCCAAACAAGAATTTAATAGTATTTTTATTGAAATTTTTGAATTTTATTTTAATAAATATTTTTTTTTATTTTTTTTGTATATTAATTTGTCAATTCAAGGAGATATCTTGTGTTCGGGCCACTTACGAATGAAGACCCGAAAAATAAGCAATTAAATTTTATAAATATTAATATTAATAAAATAAATTACAAAATATTTAAATAATTTATTTTTATTTTTAATCATTAAATTCACACAAAACGAAAATTCTGCAATTGTAAATTTATACCCACTCAAAATTTCCTGGACATAACATTTAGATAGATTTACACTAATAACATTGCTAATTATTATTTCCACTTTAGGTAATAATCAAATACAGTCAACCCTCCAAATAACGAACGCTTCAAATAACAAACATTCTTTGTTAACGAACATTTTATTTAGAAAATTTCATCTTGAACATGTTTTAGTATGATTCTTATTTCTTGACACTGAACATGGATGTTTTTTTTACGAAAAGAAAAAGATTTTTTTTGAAACCTCTCTTTTATAATGAAAGAATCAAAGGAAATAAAAAGCGTAGTAGAACAAAAATATTCCTAAAAAAAGAAATTATTGCTTATAAAAGAGAAAATACTAGATCAACGCAAGAAGAATTGTATGAGAAGTTCAATATTCTCTAGGTACTCTTAATGAAATATTAAAAAATGGGATGGAATATTAGAAAAGGACATATGAAATCCCCTTAATATCACAAAGACGAACTATAAAACAAAATTTAACGATGAAAAGTAGTGGAGTGGTTTGTTTTAAAGAGAAAAAGACTTTTTACTATTCAAGATTTTTGCCTTCAAGAAATGGCGTTAAAACTTACTGAGATTTACAAAGTCGAAAATTTTAAAGCTTATAATAGTAGGTTGCAAAAATTTAAAACGCGGCAAAATATAACAAGTAAATTTATCAAAGGTGAGCCTGGTCTTATTGATGAAAATGTGTTAGAAGAATCAAAAGATGTTTATTCTAAAAAATATCGAGCTACAACAAAGCCTATTCCTTCCATTGTGACGAAACAAGACTTTTGTTCAAATGAACACCAAACAGAACCTTATGTCATAAAGGAGAAGATCTGATAAAAGAAAATTCAGTAAACAAAGAGTGACTATACTCTTTTTTATAAGTATTCTTGGTGATAAATCTAATCCTTTAATTAGTGGAAAGAAAAAACACCACGTGGGTTTAAAAATCTAGATTTTAAGAGATTGAACATTGATTATAGACACAATAAAAAGGCATGGAGGAACTTGCTTATTTTTAAAGAATGGCTGGACAATTTAAATCAAAAAATAAAGGCTGAAATCCGAAAAATAGCATTAACCTTTGATAATGCACCAGTGCATCTTGTTGGTGTTAAAAAGAAAAAATTGAACTTTTTTATCTTCCACCGAATGTTACTACAAAGATTCAACCACTCGATCAAGGAATAATTAAAGCATTTAAGTCCCTTTATAAAAAAAGTTAAATAACAAATTGAATTTTAAATTAGAAACCACACCAAAAGCATCTTATGGGAACTTTTTTGAAGCAATTGATAATTTTTGAGGCCTTCATGACTATTTTAGAAACACGGAATTCTGTTTCAGCAGATGTTATTATAAATTGTTATAATAAATCAATCGAAAATGCACTTCTGGATACAGATAAATTGTTTTCAATTGAAGCAATATCCACTGATTCAAACGAATTAATCTAATTTAACTCTTTTTAGGATCAATAAAAATATTTATAAACGATTTCTGGAGATCTGAAAAATAATAATCATGAAATTAAAGATTCTGAATCAGAAGAAAATTCCGAAATTCTAAATTTAGATGATTTTGTGGAAGAAGATTTTTTAAATATAAGAAGAACAAATGACGCATTATGAAGTTTTAAAAAAAATTGTGACAACTCGAGAAATTTTAAATCAAATACTCACCAGAAGATCAGCCCCTTCTCTACACTTCAAAAAATTCATTGGAAATAATAAGAAAAAAAAGAAATACACTTTATTGGATTTTCCAAAAAAAAATTGTAAATTTTTTGATGTTCGTTATTTTTCATACTGAACATTTTTTAAAGTGTTACTGTGATTGTTCGTTATTTGGTGGGTTTACTGTATATAACTATAATCTTTTGGACACAAATTTTATTGATAAAATAAAAAACCTAAGGTTATGAAAATTAAAAACAAATTCGCAGGGCGAAAATTCACCTAGGGCGAATTTTCTCTCCGCGCAAAAATTCGTATCGATTAATTATTTTTAACACCCGTTTTTGACCCCTATTGTTTAACTCTCATTGTTAACTCTAATTTTTAAACCGAATTTTTTAAACCTTATTTTTAAAACCCTTATTTTTTAACTTTCTTTCCACCGTATTTTTTAACTCTCATTTTTAAACCCTTATTTTTAACCTTATTTTTTAACCATTGTTTTTTAGACATTATTTTTATCAACCCTTATCTATCAACCCTTATCTATTCACCCTTTTTTTTAACCATTATTTTTTAACACCCATCTTTTTAAACAGATGTTAAAAAATAAGAGTTAACAAAATAAGGGTTAACAAAATAATTTTAATAAAGAAAGGTTAGAAACGGAGGTTAAAAAATAAGTTTAAAAATAATCTTCAGAAATAAGTGTTAAAAAGAAAGGGTTAAAAACTAAGGGTTAAAAATAATGGTTAAAAAATAATTAATCGATGCGAATTTTTGCGGATCATCTATAACTCTTGCAAAATGTGTCTATAACTTTGAAAGAAATGTCTCTATAACTAAAAAGAAACGGGTCTTTAACTTTGAAAAAATGTGTCTATAACTATGAAAAAACCTTGTATAGGCGTACAAAAATTTTCGGCTTATTTTTCTGGAAAACGCCGGAAAACGCTGGAAAAAAACCTGGAATAAAGTCTTCTGTATTTTTCCGGTTTGCCGATAACCATCAAAGTATTAATGAAAAAAGTATAAATAAAAGTGTAAGTGCAGGGACATGCATGGAACGAAGATGAACTGCAATTTGAAACAATCTTTACTAAAATAAAATAAAAATCCATTATTATTAATTACTTAATTTTTTAATACGCCGATGGATCAACACCTCAGTAACACTCTTAAATATAACATTTTAATATTGTGGTTCGAATATCGCTGATGTCATTTATCAAATATTAAGAGATGACCTTAATCGTCCAATAACTATAGAACTATAGAGTAATTTACAGTTGTTCCTGTTGCTGATTAAGACTTGGTCTAATCTTTTATGGTAAAAAGCAGTAGTTCACCTTGATATGTGAATGAGTGTGGCTAAAGATCTCGACAAAAAACAGTAGTGAAATTAAATATCACGAAAAGGGGCTATAATTGCATTTATACGGCGGATTATCAAAAAACGAAAATAATGTACACAAATGGACCTTTAGACACCTTAGTATTGATCTAAAATTTGAATACCTAGAACAAAGATATAATACCATGTGGAAGACAACTATTCGGGTAAAAATCATGAGTATTATTAACATTATACAATAATTTTACTCTAATTTTTTAATGAAAATTAATTACACCCGTCACTGCTTAACATAACCATTATGAATAATAATCCGATCTAATTTAAATAAGTAATTAAATTTAAAAATTATTTGCCCACCCCAATGGATCAACTAACAATTGTTCAAAAATTCAAAAAAATACAAAAAATATTCAAAACCAAATCATTCAATCAAACACAATATATTTTGAAAAACAATAAAAAACTTTCATCATTAATTATAGATCAACACATTCAATTATTTATAATTAATGAGTTTATTAAGGCTGATTCTGGGAAAGATAATAATAGATATAATTTACAGGATAATATTGACAAAGATAATATTAAAGACAATATAAATGACAATATTAACAAAGATAATGAATATTTATTCAACCTTTTAACAATTCCAAATTTAATTAATTTATTTTCAATAACGCAGAACACAATTATATTACAAAAAATTGCATTAAAATTAGAAAATAACAGAAATAACCAAAAATTTATGCAAGATATAAAAATACTTTTATCGCATAAACAGAAAAGTAAAGAAGAAGAAATTTATTTTGAGATGATAAAAAATTATATCAGAGATTTAAATAAAGATACAGAAAAAAACAATAATGTTAAAAACAATAATGTTAAAAACAATGATGATAAAAAGATCAATGATGTTAAAAACAATAATGTTAAAAACAATAATTTTGATAATGAATTCTTAATATCCGATGATTTTCTAAAAAACTATAAAATAACAGAACTGCTACAAATCCCACCATCACTCTTACCAGACTCAAAAAAATTAAACCTCCTATTCACTAAACTTGAAAATGGAATATTTGAAATTGAATATAAAAAAGTAAACTTAAAATCATTATTAGATTTCATTAATTCAAAAATAATAATTGTCAAAAAAATAGATAAGTTTCTTTCAATGTATTACAATTTATTACCGAATGACTTTATTAATTTATTTTTTTGTGAATGTGCACTTAAAGAAAATAATAATAACTATAATAATAGTAATAAATCCGTTTATGGTGATATTAATAACTCTATTGATAATTCCAACAATGATAATTGCTGCATAAAATCAAAATTAAATTACCGAGACTTCCCTCTGACAATAAAAAAATTAAAATATAAAAAAATAAAAATTACTAAATTGCATAGACTCTTTGAAGATAAAGAAAAATTTATTTACTTCATGCAAATACAAAACTTTAAAAAACATTTATACATAGAATTTGATCCTTTTAATTATAATATAAGTGACTCACTGTTTGTTATTAATGAAATTGGACTTGATTATGAATATAAATTTTATCTTAACTATATTGAAAATGAAAATGATTTTATTGATAAAGAAATACAAAAGTTACTCAAATCTAAAATTGTTAATTCATCTAAACAAATCTATTCAATAATCAATAATAATAAACCAACTATAAATATCAATGACATCTCAAAGGAAACAATCAAATTCCTCATTAAAAGAAAATCAGGTAACTTCTTATTATCAAAAATAATTAAAATTCTGTCAATTGAAAACAATTTCCCAAAAATTTTAGAAATTATAATTCTGAATAACAAATTTAAATCACGAATTGTCAATTACACTCTTTGGAATTATTTAATTAAGAATGAAAAATATTTTGTGGATTATTATAAATTATTAATTGAATTTGTAGATAAAAATATTATCAGCATCATTGAAAATGAGAAAAAATATATAAATTGTGATGAAAATGATAAAGTTTCCAACAATAATGCACAAAATAATGATCTTTGTGATAATAAAAATATCACCATCGATGAATTACTTTCTTATAGATCCTATAAATCATATATAAAAAAATATGCAATCAATAATTATTCATTGAAAGAACTCCTCAATGTTTATTTCAAAATGAAAAATGACTATTTTAAGGATAATTATAAATTAGAATTATTAGAAGAAATTATTAATAAGTATGTTGAAAAGATAGTCAATGAAAAAAATAAAATTAAAAATCAAATTGAAAATAATCAAAATGATGAAATTGATAATCAAATTCAAAATCAAAATAATGAAATTGATACTAATAAAATTGATAATCACATTTATAACATCAATTTCATTACTGATCTCTTAAAACCAACAAATTCAACAATTAAAGATCTTTTAAATTTCTTTTTCACCACAAAATCATCACAATTAACAAATTTTTTAAAAATACCATCATGCCAAACTTATTCTTATTTAATTGAAAATAAAAAATATAATTATTTAGAAACATTCTTAATAAATAATAATAATTTTATTAAAATATTTTTAAATAGTAAAAGAAACAATAAATGTTCTATTGAAGAAGGAATTATCGTTAATAGAGTGATTGAGTTTGTTAAGAATAATTTTAATAATGACAATTTTAATAATGATAATTTTAATAATGATAATTTTATTCATGATCTTTCTGAAGATGGTAATTGTAAATTAATTCATGAAGATAATTTTAATAATGATTTTTATGATCATAATATATTTTATAAAATAGCAATTGATGATAAATATGATGAATATTTAAATATAAATATTAATAAAGTCATTAACAAAGATGAACACTTCCTTAATGAAAACAATAATAAAGCCATTAATAATGAAAATATCGGTGATAAAAACAACGATAATAAAAGCATAAATGATAAAAACAATAATAACGATAAAACGCTTCTTTACTATATCTTATTAATAAGAAAAACTCATTCCCAAAGAATCATTTATGATAATTTTGAATTCATTTTATCATTTAGTGATGATAGGTTAAAAAATATTTTTAAAATTCATTTTAAAGATAAATTATTTATGAATGTAATTATTTATAGATTAAGTTGTTTTGTTGATGAATATAAAAGAAATTTTGAATACAATTTTAAAGATAATTTTAAATATAATGATAATAACAAGTATAATAATGGTTATAAAGACAATAATTATAATAAAAAGATAAATTTCAATGAAAATATTATAAAGACTAATAATGATTATCAACACCTGATAAATAAAATTTCAATAATAATATCAGAAATATCAATTATTAATCTCCATCCCTTTAATAAAATCCCTCTTTCAAAATTATTGATTGATTTGTTGAACAATATAAATCCTAAAATATCGATCTTGTGTTTATCAAAGTTAAAAGAAATAGAAATTATAAGTCCCGATGTTCAATTGATAAAGGATATGGTGATTGATTCATTAAATGATTCGGAAATAACATATAAAGACTCTAAGAAAGGAGAAAATAGATCACTAATTAATAATAACTCATCAGCAGCATATAACTCATCAGCAGCATATAACTCATCAGTAACATATAACTCGTCAGCAGCATATAACTCATCAGCAACATATAAATTAACATTATCAACTCTTTATAACCATCAATTCAATTACAAACTTGACAAATACTCCTTATTCTTAATAATAAACTTGTTATTAAAAAATATAAATAATAACAATATTTATCTATTTGAAAGAATATCAATTATTTGTGATAAACTTCATTTAATAGAATTTTTCGATTTGGTTATTAAAAAGATTGATAATTTAAATGAAAATGATAGTTTTATAGTTTTGAAGAATTTTATCGATTTTGATATTGAACGTAATTACGAGTCATTGATTATTAATGTTGAAGGTGTTAAGAAAAATGAAAAAAAGAATAATATTAATAATGATATTAATAACAATATAAAAAATGAAAACAATAACGGCATAAACACTGATAACAATAAAATATTAAAATATAATCAAATGATTGATGGTTATATTGACTTGCTTTTAAATAACATTGAAAACCCTAAATATTCAAAAATCTTAACAACAATTTTGAAATTAACAAATGAAAAGAGAAGAGAAAGAATTTTAAAAGAAATGATAATAAATAATGATCAAAATAGTAACAATTTTATTAACCGCAAATTTTTAATATTCATGATTAACAATATAACACTTTATAAAGATACAAATATTTTCATTCCCTATATTTTGAATATTTTAGATAAATTTAATATTTTAGATAAAGTTAATAATAAAGACAAATTTAATGACGATAAATTCAATAATGATAACACTTTTAATGATAGATTTAATAATAATAGCACTTTTAATGATAAATTTAATTACGAAAAATTCAATAATGATAACACTTTTAATAACCATAACAAATTAAATAACGATAAATTTAATTATGATAACAAATTTAATAAGGATTTTACAAACGATGGATTAAAATTAAAAGATTTAACTTCCTTCTTGATTGAAATATTCAGAAGGATAAAAATATCACAATCAAATTTAAATCTTTTTATTGACAAATTGATAAACAATTGGAGTTTGAAATCAATCTTGATTAATTTATTTGTTAATAATATTAATAAAAGAGCATTGGCTATTTTATTTATTTTAAAACACGATAGTACTCAAAAAATAAGAATTTTAGCTGAGGAGATTTTTGATAATAACTTTAAAAATAGAAATAAAGTTAAAAATGATTGTGACGATGATGAAAAAGTTAGTGATAAATCGAAAAACGAAATTATTGATCATAAAGAAGTTACTAATAAAGATTATAATATAGAAAAATCGATTGATAATAAACCATTAACAACACCTCTTAATCTCCTCAGAAATGTTTATAAATTTATTTTTTCAATTTATATTGATAACGATGAATTTAACAGTTCAATTGAAGAAATTGTGATTAAATACGACGAAGTTGTTGTTGAATATCTAAAAATTATTATGAAAATAAATAAAAAGAATTATAAAAATGATAATAAAAATAATTGTAAAAATGATAATAAAAATGATTATAAAAATGATTATAAAGATGATTATAAAGATGGTTGTAAAGATGATTGTAAAGTTGATTGTAACGATGATTATAAAGATGATAATAAAATTGATTTTAAAGATGATTATGATTACGCAAAAAATAATCCTTTATTGATAAAAAGAATGTTCTTAATATCAATTCGGAATAATAAATTTTTAAATGAGGCTTTCGATTATTCAATTGTTAATAATGAATTTGAAATTTTAAATTATTTGATTGTACATGATGAATTTAAAGAAAAGTATTTTAAATATATTTTTGAGGGAGGCGATTATTTGAGATTTATTGATGAATTTATTAATCATAAAAATTATTTTAAAAATGATGAAAATGATAATAATAATGATATTTTTAATAATCAAGAAAATAATAATGATAGTTTTAATAATCACGAAAATAATAATGATAGTTCCAATAATGAAAATTTTAATATCAATTTTAATAATCTCAATTTATTTGCGAAACAATTACCTTTTGAAATATATTCATTAAATAAAGATCAGAGTTTGATCAAATTTATGAATGATGAAGAGAAAAATTTAATTTATTTAGAGTCAATTAAAAGAAATAAAAGGATTGAAATTAAAATAAAAGGTAATATCGAGATAGAAAAAGAAGTTTTGAGGAAAAATTGGGAGTTCTGTTATTGGTATTTAAAAGATTTACAAAGAGGTAAATTTGGAAATTCTAATTTTAATAATTATAATCAATTTACAAATAATTATTTTATTGAAGATGTAATTCCGGACTATGGAATTCTTAATTCAATAATACAAAAGGTATTTGATAATACTGATTATAAATCAATTAAAGAGTTAAAAATACCATTTGATAAATTATTTTTGATTAAAAGTCATGATGAATTTTATTTAAAAGAACTTGTTGAATTTATTCTGAAGAAAAAAACTGTTGAAAGAATTGATTTGATAAGACTTAGAGATGTTATTGAGATCTGGGAAAATTTAAATGTTGATTTGGAATTAAAAAATACAGATCGAAGAAATGAAATTAAAGATTACAAAAATAATCAAGAATATGAAGGTAATCAAGAATATAAACATAAGCAAAAATATGAAGGTAATCAAGAATATAAACATAAGCAAAAATATGAAAGTAATCAAGAATATAAAAATAATAAAGGATATGAAATTAAAGATTATAAAAATAATAATAATTATAAAAATAATAATGATTATGAAAGTAATCAAGAATATAAAAATAATAAAGGATATGAAATTAAAGATTATAAAAATAATAATGATTATAAAAATAATAATGATTATGAAAGTAATCAAGAATATGAAATTAAAGATTATAAAAATAATAATGATTATGAAAATAATCAGGAATATAAAAATAATCAAGAATATGAAAATAATAAAGAATATGAAAATAATGATGATAGTTATGATTTTAAATATATTAAAGAAGTATTATTCTTATTACTTAGATGTGTATTTGAAAGTGAATTAAGGAGCCTTTCTTTTTGTTGTTTAAAAACAATAAAAAAATTAATATTGAAGGCTGATGAGGAGAAAATTTTATATTTGAAATTAATTGATAAGGCCTTAGAATTATGAGTGAGTAGTAAGTACATGATGATTATGAAATAATTAATTTTTCTATTAAAAATCAATAAGGTAAATAATTTTAAGTTGGTTTATTTAAAATTTTGATTTTATTATAGTTTTTTTTACATTTAATACAGAACGTCGAGACCTATAAATGCAATTTTAAATGCCAATAATATCCATAATATACAACTCAGAGACATCCCACCAAGTTTAGTCTTACAGTCATTTTTTTCAAGTTGTATGACACTCCTAAGTTGCCTAGAAGCATCGCTGCATACATGATATTTTTACCAATGAATAGCAGGTTAAAGGTGACTATAGAGTTTTGGATATATTTTTTATTTCATTCTGTTTGTTTTAGATGCATTTCGGCATTCATCCCCACACCTAAGAGAGTCCCTTCCACTTCATTGTCATCCTGACCAAGTCTTAATCAACCACACTGGATCAACTGTATATTAATACTATATTTCTATAGCTATTGACCGCTTAATGTCGTTACCCATTTTTTTTGTTTAGCGATTCGAACAATAATATTAATTTTTACATTTATTTGGGGTAAACATAGAACTACCTGAATTACAAAGTAAAGTTTTTTCTATTTTAATGCAGTTTATATATTTTTAGAATTTTCATAAATTAAATAATAATAGAAAAATGCTAATATGGCAAATTGTTTAAAATGTGATATATTAAAAGGCTATTAAACAAAAAATACCGTTTATTTTCGTAAAAAAAATTGGATTTTGATATATTTAGATGGAAAAATAGCTTATTTGCATTAAGTAAATTTACTACCTCCACCCCGAGATGACCATGTAAAATATTTATCCCTCTATTTAATAAAATAAAGAAAATTTTTTAAATCAAGTGAAATAAGACATCTGGAGTATATATTTTCCTTGATTTGTTTATTTTTTTAAAGCCCTTTAAATGATAAAAAAATTCAAATTGATGCATGTATAGTCTTATTACAACAGAAAAAAATAATACAATTATTTTTAAAATAAGTTATTTGGAAATATAATTAATTTACGAAAAGTTACCGAGTCCCCCATATAACCAATAATTAGAAAAAAAAAGGTCATCTAAAAATGATAAAAGATATATTTTTAGAAAGCTCTCGCTGTTATATTAGCGGTGATTCAATTAATAGTTAATTTCCCATTCCTAAAATAGTAATATACAAGAGTAAAAATCTTCTATTTTTAGTGCGCATATTACACTTTTAAAAATTAAAATTTTCTTTTAATTTATTTACCTAATATATGGCAGTCCGAAAAAACGCCATAGTCGTTTTTTACGGACTGCTTTTCCGTCGTAAAATCCGTAAAAATACCGGATAATTTTATTAAAAATCAAAGCAAATTATTAAAAAAATTAATTATTAAAAAAAATAAAGTTATAAAAACTAAAAAGTGTAAATTATTTTATAAAAAAAAAGAATTAATTTAAATAACAGATATTTACTATTTA
>SDVU01000568.1:0-12268 GCA_016256075.1 Dictyocoela muelleri | reverse complement strand
GTTTTCCTTTTGTGGTCACCTGCTATGTTCTCAGCCACCTCTGACCCGTCTTCATTCTGCATATTATTTTCATTCTGGAGATATTATTCATTTTATAAGGGTAATATTAAATTTTTTTTATTAAAAAGGGGACTATAAAAAGGAAAAATGGGGACTATAATAATGAAAATATAGGGACTATAAAAATGAAATGTGTGGACTATAAAAATGAAATGTGGGGACTATAAAAATGAAAAGGGCTGTAAATTTATAAATTCATAATAATATTTAATTAAAGAATGTTTAAAATATAAAAACAAAATTTTAAGAATATTAAGTTCTACAACGAGCAGTTACACATTCAATAATAGTAAATGGTAATTGGTACAGGGCGAACACAACATTTCATATGAAATTTACTTAGAATAAAAAGGAAAACTTTAAAAGGATTTTTTTAAAAGGCTCTGATATATGAATATTTACAAATATCCATGAAAACCGGGATTTTTTAAACAAAATTTTATTAGAGTTCTTAAAAATATATTTTCTTTTTAGAATTTATCTTTTAATTCTAAGTAAATTTCATACAGAAATCTTGTATTCTTTCCATACCAATTGTGATTTACTGATTTTTTAGGGGTGTGACCACCGGTTGTAGAACTTAAAATCCCTAAAATATTGTTTTTAATAACATTCGAAAATAAATTTATATTTCGTAACTACAATTTTTTATATAAAAATCATTTTATTAAACCGTATTTTTTTAAATTAAAATTTACTGAAAAAAAATTTTTTTTTATAAAGTGGACAAACATAGACCCTGGAAATCCACAGTCCCGTGACAATAAATAAAGAAAGGGAATGCATTAAGCGGTCATAACTATATAATTATAGTATAATATACAGTTGTTTAAGTGTGGTATAGCTGATTAAGACTTATCTAATATTATAATGAAGCAGAAGGGACTCTCTTAGGTGTGGTATGAGGACGGTGACGCATCTCAGCAAAAGTACTGAAAAATAATAATTCATTAAAAGCCTCTAATTGCCTGTATCCTGCTGAGTCATTGATAAAACGAAGATCGCGTATACAGCTGGACTTCTGGGTAGCTTAGGAAGTGACTTATTATTGGAACACCAAGAACCAAAGGTCTTAGACCACGTTAGGAGACAACTTTCCGGGTTGGCATCTATGGATGTTGTCAACATGTAATATATATATATATATTAAATTTAAAATTCATAATAATATTAAATTGATAAATTCATAATAATATTAAAATAAGTACAAAACGTTTAAAATATAAAAACAAAATTTTAATGATTTTTTTATTAATTTGTGATAGTTCATGCGTTAAAATATTATTTATAATTATATTTTGCCTTCCGTAAAAACGCTTATATATATTATATATTAAAAATCCATAGCTGCCAACCCGGAGAGTTGTCTCAAACCATAGTTTTTGACCTTTGGTTCGTGATTTTACAATTTTCATCACATCCTAAGCTACCCAGAAGCCCAGCTGTATACGCGATCTTCATTTTTTCAATGACTAAGCAGGACACAGGTAATTAGTGACGTTTCAAGAATTTTTATTTTTCACTACTTTTTGCCGAGATGCGTCGTCGTACTCATCCCCACACATAAGAGAGTCATTTCTGCTTCATTTTCATATTAGACCAAGTATTTATCAGCTATACCACACAGTAACAACTTTATACTATACTATAATTATATAGTTATGATCGCCTAATGTCATTCTCTCATTATTTATTAAAGAGTGACGTCAGCGAGATTCAAACCACTATACTTAAATTTACATTCAAGAGTGTTAACCACACAGCTATCTGGCCTGGTTTTTTATTTATAAAAAATTAATATTTTCTATATACAGTTTATGCTTATTTTTTTAACCCCCACGTCACTAAAAATAAACGTCTTTTATATAATATTTGAAAACTTATAACATTAAAATATATAGATCGTTCATATTAATAAATTTTAAAAATTTCTTTGAAAAAATACTAAAATATAAAGATACCATAGCATCTTTTTATATTTTATCAAGATTCGAATTTAACAACCCTCTCGGTTTTAGACCCCCTCTTTTTAAAAATATCATAGTTATTTATATCAAAATGTTTTATTCCTTCAAAAAAATAATAAAAATAAACAACCTCTCCTCTAAAAAATGATTGATAAAGATAAAAAGGTAAATATAAACTAGAATTTAAAAATAACCTTACTTATGACTAGGGCCCGGAAAAGCCCGGGTTTTTTAGACGAAAAGCCTGTTTTCTTTAGACAAAAAGCCTGTTTTTTAGACAAAAGACAGGATATAAAAGAAAAAACTCTGCTTTTTAAATTATTTTTATAGCGATTAATTTTTTTAAAATTGTTGGTTAAATTATTATAAATACAATTATTTGTGTCTATAGGTTGAATAATAAATTTTTATTTTGAAAATAAGATTAAAAATTTAACTTTTATTAAAATATAAGAAGCATAAAAATTCCTGTGTTTTAAGAGTCATTATCCGTCTTAAATCATCTAAAATGGTAACCATTTTACTAAAACTACGTTCAACATCGACGGTAGTAAGTGGTACATACTGGTAAATTTTGTCGCTTTCTTTGCAAGTCGATGCGTTCGATCGAAAAAAATACAAGGTCTGTATTTTTATTGATTAACATAGACGACTTTTTTTAATATGGAATTTTCTAGCTTTTTACGACATTAATCAAGACATCAATTTGTTGTTTTGTAGACAAATTTTGTTTTTCTGATTCTATAATAGACTGAACAATAAAATGGGCTTTTCTTATTTCAACTAACTCTAATTGAAATCTATCATCGTCAAAAGATTCAAGTAAAGGAAAAAATTCTGCGTTTTTAACCTCAAAATTCTGCACAAAATATTTAATAAAATGGAAAATTGTAGATATTTCAAACAAAAAGGATATCCATGTGCCACATCGTGTTAAAATTGGAAACTTTGGAAGTTGGAATCCTACAAAACCTAAAAAAAAGATCTTGATTTTCCCTATTTTTTTATTAGAGCGCGCTTAAGAAGCGAACTTACTGAGTTAGATATAAGAGAAATTTCTCTAATTTTCTCACACAATCGATGTAACATATGCGCTACACAAGTTACATGTTTGAGATTCAAAAATATAGACGTTAAATTTTTACCGCTTTTACGGCATAAGAGGCGCCATCGGATAAGATTAATAAAGGTCTAGCAAAAGCAATTTTTCCTTCATATATCTCACTCATTATATTGATGATTTCTTGACTAACAGTTTCGGAGTTTGTCTTTGAAAGTTCAACAGTACGGATGAGATACGTTTTATTTCTCTATTTCAGAGTAAACACCTCCCATTATGTTTAAAATAAATTTTACATTTATATCCATGGTTCTTCAAATAAAAAAAATATTTTTTCATTTATTAATATTTGGAAAATGGCTTTTCTTTCTCTTTCGAATAATGGTATTAACAGTTTTCTGTAATGTGATTCATCACGAATCGACTTGTTTGTATAATCTTCCATAAAAGACTTTAATACTGGATTTTGTAATTTGTACAATGGAATGTTCGGGTCTTCTTTCGAAAAGTGCTCTAAAATTTTAAAAAAATTTTAGGCACTTTTCGAAAGAAAAGCAAAAAATTGTTTTTTTCTAAAATATTTTTTTATATTTCAAAATTGTTTTTTTTTCAATACCTCTATGATTCTAGGCTTTTTAGATAAAATTTTTATAAATATGAAAGATTACTCGATTTTTTTATTAATAATTATAACATAAGGATTAATAAGGTGTGTCCTGGCTGCAGTGAAATCGTAGAAGTTGGTGTCTTTCGTCGAGATTCAAATGATATAATTTTATAGAGATGTAAGACACCCTTTTGTCGAAAAAGAATTTCATTAATAAACATCAAAATAGAGATGACTAAACCTATCCACATAATTTATTTAATACTAAGCGGTGCGAATTATAAACAATTATTTTGGTATCATGGGGTTTCTGATTCGACAATTGCATCTATAAAAAAGAAATTATCAATTTGCTATAAAGATTTTTGTCACACTATACCAGTTTTCCTCGGCGGTGAAGGGAGAATCACAGAAGTTGATGACACTGTTATAAGTCGAAGAGGCATTATAAGATACCCGACTAGTACCGATGATGATACCAAAGAGACTATTTGGATATTGGGTGCAATCGATTCAACTGATAAGAGTCAATTTTATATACAGCGGGTAGAAAATAGACAAACGGATACATTAAGGCGAGCTTTGGAAGGCAAAATAGGTGTTTGCAGTAAATTACATTCGGATGGTTATCCTTCATACCCGGGTGTTGCTGAAAATTTATGCTTATCTCATGAAGTTGTAAATTATAGTGAGGGGTTTATAAGCGAAAATGGAACCCATACTAATAATATTGAAGGATTTTGGGCCCATCTTAAAGGAACTATGCGAAAAGAGCACGGTGTTAAACGTGATAATGTTGACAACTGGATAGCAGAATATACATTTAAAAGGAGGTTTTTGATGAATAACTCAAGAGAAGATTTTTTTGAAATTTTCAAAGAAATATTAAAATTATATTTAAGTTAGTATATTTGGATTTTTTTATGTGTTTTTATATTTTTTATTTTCATTATTTTTTTAAAAATTAAAAATATCAAATCCAAGGTAGTGACCTTTGGCTTGGGCACGTTTCGAAAGAAGACCCACTTTCCTTATATTATAATAAAAATTAAGTTTGAATCAAAATAAATCAGGGTTTACTTTGTTTTTAATTTACTTTGTTCAAAAACACGTCTTTTCTCATTTCAATCTTTATTAAAGCTCTAACATTTTTTATTTCGTAAATATTAATTAGCAAAAAACCGGATATTTTCTCGAAAAAAACCGGATATAATCTTGTAAAATACCTGATATTTACCGCATAATTTTAGTCAAAAAAAGAAAAAAAACAAATATTCTACCGTGCCCTAATAATAATGAAACGGGCTATATAATTTTATCATAATAAAAGTTATCCTTTTTGGAGATTTTTAAATTTGTGATTTATAAGAAGGAAATGAGTGGTTTATAAGAACGAAATTAGTGGTTTATAAGAATGCAAGGTGTGGTTTATAAGAATGAAATGAGTGGTTTATAAGAATGAAATGAGTGGTTTATAAGGATTAAATGAGTGGTTTATAAGAATGAAAAGGACTGTATAATAATGCAACGAAGGGACTATAATAATGCAACGAGGGAACTATAATAATGCAACGAGGGGACTATAATAATGCAACGAGGGGACTATAATAATGCAACGAGGAGACTATAATAATGCAACGAGGGGGATATTATAATGAAAAAAGTTGTAAACATGTTGATAATGATCTTTAAAAGTAATTTAAGAGTGGAAACGTAAAATATAATAATAAAAAAATACAAGGAAAGAAAAATAATAATGTAAGGAGGTGGCTATAGTAATCCTCGAAGTATATAAAAAATTAAGAAATATTAATGCAACGAGGGGAACTTAATAAAGCTAGGAGGGGGGATATAATAATACAAGGAGGTGAATATAATAATGCAAAAGAGTGTAAAATAATAATTTAACATATTTCTAAAGTAAAACTATAATTTAAAATATTGGATATTAAAATCTTTATATTAGCGCCTCATATATTTTTTAAAAAAAATCAATGTCTTGTTTTTAACAACATCTGAATAAAAAATTTTTCTAATTTATTCAATATTTTTTCATTTCCGCCAATTTCTCCATTATCAAGTGAATATGAAATAGAAATGTCAAATTCTATACATCCCAGAAATGGTATGCCCTTTGCCTCAGAAAAAAGACGTCCTCCATTTTTTGAAAAAATATTCATATTCTGACCACAATTCTCACATTTAAATCCGCTCATATTTTCAATCACACCCAAAACATTCATTTTTCTGTTCATTAAAAAATCATACATTCTATCTAAATCAGATAATGCGACATTTTGAGATGTAGTAACTAAAATAACATCAGAATTTCCAACAAACTCATGTTCAAAGCCTATTCCCGGAGGCATGTCAAAAATCACATATTTATAGTCTGAGTCGTCTGATTCAAATGAATCTATAAACATTTTACAAACATTAAGTTTCTTTGGTGCACGCCACGCAATACAATCACCATCACGCTGCATAAATGCCATGCTTAAAACATGAAGATTTTCAGTTACTACAATTGGTGCCAACCCCTTTTCCTTTTTTGTGATTTTTCCATTAACACCAAATGCTATCTTTGTTGAAGGTCCTGATAAGTCGAAATCTATGAATAATGTTTTGCCATATTTTGAACATAAATGAGATAGACTAACAGCAACTGTTGTTTTCCCAACACCACCTTTTCCACTCATGACTGCTATCTTTTTCATTAGGGGTCAAAAATATAATTATCTTTAAAATTTTTTTTCAATATAAAAAATTTATCATTCTTCTTAATTAAACTTATTAGAGGGTTATTCATTTTTTATATATTAATAAGAATATTATTAATAATCGTGTAATTATTTATTAATAAATCTAATATTAATAAGTTAATAAGACAAATATATTTTTTTCATTTATTTTTGTATTTATATTACAGCTGATAACACCCATAACTGCCAAGCCCAAGTGCTGTCTCCTACCTTGGTTTTAGAACCCTTGTTTCTTTGTTTTCCGTTAATACGTCACTTCCTAAGCTACCCAGAAGCCCAAATGTATACGCGATCTTCGTTTTATCAATGACTCATCGGGATACAGGTAATTAGTGGCTTTTTCATGAATTTTTATTTATCACTACTTTTTACCGAGATGCGTCGCCGCACTCATCCCCACGCCTAGGAGAGTCCCTTCTGCTTCATTGTCATATTAGACTAAGTCTTAATCAGCTATACCACACTGGAACAACTGTATATTAATACCATATTTCTATAGTTTTTGACCGCTTGATGTCATTCCCTCATTATTTATTAAAGAGTGACGTCAGCGGGGTTCGAACCCCGATACTTAAATTTTACATTCAGACTGTTAAGCTGAAATATCTGAAACATCAAAAATTAATAACTCTTAAATTCCAGCCCCTATATTTTTAAAAAAAATATAGATTTTAGAAAAAATAAATTGCATGCTTTCCTCGGATACCTCAAAAAGCTAGTCACATCACAACAATTATCTCAAACTTCAACAATCATCAATAAAAATAATTTAAAATAAAATTGATTAAAAAATAACAAAAAAAGTAAACCGCAATAATAAACAATATGACAAGATTTTTTAAATAATAAATAATTGTTAAATTTGTTAAGGTACACTAAATTTGTTAAGGTAAAGCTAAATTTGTTAAGGTAAAACTAAATTATTTAAAGTAAGGCAAAATTTGTTAAATGCTCGTAATTTTTTTATTTTGTATTTGATTTCAATATATCTTCAAAAATAATCGCAATTTTTTCTTCATTAAACCTAAGAGCAAATGACATCAAAACAGGCTCGGAATTATCATCAACACTAACACCATTAAATATAACATCTTTATTTTTTCTTTCAGGTTTCATATCAAAATTCATTAAAAAATCAAATGATTTAAGTGGAATTCCATGTCTTATAAAAAATATTCTTGATTTATCTTCAGTAATATATACTGTACCTGTACCACAAGCTATCCAAGAATCTTTAAATTTAAATATTTTTGCTTCTTTTTCAAAGCATAGTTTGATTTTATTTTCATTTTTATTCTCGTCGTTGGTAGCATTTTTATCTTTTTCAGGTTCATCATTTTCATTAAGATCTACAGTTTTTTTATTTTTATCGGATTGATTTCCAAAAACCGGTTTTGAATTTTTAAATTGGTTCATGATGTCTTCATCAGTAATTTTTGATGAATATTTAGAATTAAAAATTGATTTTGTCTCAATATTATTGTTAACAGGATTGTTTTTAACAGGATTGTTTTTAACAGGATTGTTTTTAACAGGATTGTTTTTAACAGGATTGTTTTTAACAGGATTATTTTTAACAGGATTATTTTTAACAGGATTGTTTTTAACAGGATTATTTTTATCAGGATTATTTTTATCAGGGTTATTTTCTTTCTTGTTGGCCATTCTATGGGTGTATATTTTTAATTTTATGTCAATTTTTTTGAAATTCATTTAAAAATGATTTTTTAATTCTAATCATTTGTTAATTTAAAATTTTATTAAAAAAAATTAACGGTATATTTAATTTGATTATAAAATGATTAATCTATTTAATTTGATTAATATGTTTATATTTTATTTTATAAATGTATGTTCATTTAAGACTAAAAATTGTTTAATTAAACAGTAAATTTATATTCATCATTATAAGGCTCTCGACTGTTAAATTTAGATTTATAATTATAAGACATATTTCGTAAATTGATCATTTTCAAATGCTTTAAAAAAACTTATAAATAAAATCATGAATAATTTTGTTTTATTTTATTTATTCTTTAATCATAAAAGATAACGAACAAAACATTTTTCCCAACATGTTGTCTTATTTTTTTATGTAAAACAACAAGTTTAATCAATTAAATTACAATAAAAATTTTATAATGATAATTTATATTGACCTATTATTAGAACTCCAATAACCAAAGCTATAAAGACCAAGATTATAGACAACTCTTCGGATTGGCAGGTATAGATGTTGTCAGCATGTAATATATATATAGATAATTTAAATAATTATTTTTTTAAGTAAATAAGGTTCAGATTTTATAATTTCTAACAAAAAAATTTAAAATGATGATTTTGATTTGGTACCTAAATGTATGATTTTTAAAATTGTTGTGATTTTAATTTTTAATAAAAATTCAAGATGTTTTTTGATGTATTAAATCATGGGTGAGCAAACAGCGGCCCGCGGGCCAAATGTGGCCGCCAGATATTTTGATCGGCCCGCGTGCAAATATAAAATTACCTATATTTGGTATATTTTTCAACTTTTATTATAAATAAGATATTTTTAAGTTTATTGAGATTGATTATCAAAATCTTTCTTATATGATGATAAAAAAAGTTGGATATTAAGTTTTTATTAGAGTGACGAGGAAACATTCATATATTCGGGCTTATGAAAACACGAAAGAATATTAAACTCCACATAACTTACTACTATGGTAGGGATATTTTTATTTAAACTAATCTCCCAAAATTACCATATTAGTACTTTGTCCTAATATGTGTTTTTATGATATTATTTTTAAATATAAATTTTTACCATAGTAATAAGTATAGGAAAGCTTAAATATTCTTTCAGTTTTTGTAAGCTCAAATATATGAATGTTTCCCTGTGCCCCCCAATGGAAACCTAGTCCAGGAATTTTTTTATCTGCGGCCCACCATATACTTTATTTTTTTAAATATAGCCCGCAACTCAAAAAAGCTTGCCCACCCCTGTATTAAATTATAGCCGCATCCTTATTACTTTTTCATATTTTGAATTTTATATTTACAAAAAATAAAAATTAGAATTTTTTTTATGTTTATCATGCCAAATAGCTCAGTGGATAACACTCTTAAATGTAACATTTAAGTATCGAGGGTCGAATTATTTTAAAGTCACTCTTTAATAAATAATTGGGATTGTCATTAAACGGTCAATAACTATAAAACTATAGTAGTTTAAATTTTGTCTTTTGTGGCCCGGTGATAAAAACTTGGTCTAATATGAAATACCAAGTAAGGCACTCTCCTATGAATTTTGCATACAGGTAATCCCCTTAAATATGAACACTCTTAAATTTGAACACTCCTCTTTTTTAAAATTTTATAATAAAATCATTAATGAAAATGACCCCTACCCTTGAACGTGAACAGAAAATAAAAAATATTTTTGTTAATAAAAATCATTATATTTTTTTATTTACAAAAAATTGATCTTTAAATATGAACAAAGAAAAATTTAAAAAATAATAAATACAATAAATAAAAAAAGTGTGGAATAATAAAAAGTACAGGTTCTCTATCGGTTTAGCTACCCCACCTTTGAATAGAAATGCTACACGGAAATTTGGTTCCGTGAAATCGGACAAAAAATATTTCTAAATATATAGGCCAGATAGCTCAATTGTTAACACCATTAGAGGAAAATATAAGAATAGAAGTTCGAATACCCATACGTTACTTTAAAAAAAATAGAGATTAACATGTAGCGGTCAATAAATATAGTATTAATATACAGCTGTTCCTGTGGGTATGGCTGAATAAGGCTATATCTATCATGAATATAAAGCAAAAGCCTTTCAATGTGTGGATATAGGTCAGCTAAGCATTTCTGAAAAAAATAATTATAACTATAAAAATCATGAAAAAGCCTATAATTACCCGTATTCTACCGTTTCATAGATAAAACGAAAATCGTGTATACAGATTGACCTCTGGGTAGATTAGAAGTGACATAAACTGAAAACAAGAACCAAAAGTCTACAACTTCCCTTAGAACCAACTCTATGTATGCAATTATGGATATTGTCATCATGTAATATAAACCTAAATTATTTCTACTACAAATTATTTAGAAATAATTTGTGATAAAAAATATTTAGAAATAGATTGTAATAAGAATTATTGAGGGGTAATACCTTAAATATTCTAAAAAAATATTTTGTAATAAAAATTATTTAGAAATATTTTTTAAGGGAGAGTTTCCAAATCTAAATTGTTATGTTATTACCCGGAAACTATTCTCAGGGAAGTTTTCGAAAACTTAATAAAATATAAGTGTACGATTATAATAAAAAGGATTCGTTGTCTAACAGATTAACCGTCTTTTGTAAATAAAAATCGCCTCTAGGCAGAGATTTGACTTTTTTATTACTCATAAGATATATAGATCTTAGGCTTTTCCATCATTAAAAAGGTGGTTTACTCAATAAAAAAACAATTGTGATTATTTAACAAAAATATAAATTTATATTTTAAAATAATTAGATAAAAAATCAAAATTCAGTCTTGGGTTTTTTTCACCAATGGTAGAAAAAACCCCAAGATTTGATTTTAATTAAAAATTACTCCTATATCATGTATTTAATTTTTTTTTTTACATTTAATAGGTATTTACTAATTTAACGTTGCATACCAAATTTATAAATACCTAATAATTGTTTAAAAAAATTTAAATGCATAATATATAAGTAACTTTTCATGAAGATATTATTTTAAATAAGAAGAAAAAGTACATATTTGTAGAAAGGCATATTTTTATTATCAAAATAAGCGGCGAACTGTTGTAGAACCAATCTATAATATTTTTCAATATATTTATTTTTGGCGGATTGCAAATCGTTCAAATTGAAAACCTGGCCTATTGCGAATCTGGGAATTAGCACTTAACGCGCCTATACAGTCAGGCGCTGATTATATTAAGAATAATATAGATTTATATTTACAAAAACGTCTATAAAAAATCAATTATTAAATTTAAGGATTAGCAAATATTTATATTATAAACATAATATATATAATGTTCATACCCTTAAATGTGAACACTAAAAAAATTGAAACGAAAGTGTTCATATTTAAGGGGATCCATTGTATTAGCAAAATTAGTATTAAAATAAAAAAATCATGAAAGGCCTATAATTACCTCTATAGTGAAGATCTTTGATGCAACTAAAATAGAGTATTCATCGCAGGTCAGCTTAAGAGCGACGTAATAAGAAGAAGACAAGAACTAAAGGTCCAAAAACAAGTGTAAGACAATACTCTAGGTTTTAACGTATTAATATCCTCACTATGTAATATTTAATTAATTTAACTTTTATAAAAATTATTTAACTTATAATTAGGGGAACTTGGAATATGCCAAAGTTTCTTTAAAAAATGCAAAGGATGTAATTTTAAGAACTTTTTAATTTTTTTTCTAAAAATTGTATAAATTTTACATTTTAATCTAAATTAAATAATAAATATTCTCACGGGACTATGTATGTCCCGGGTCTTTGGGTGTCCACTAAAAATTTTAAAAATAAAATTGATTTAAAATAATTAAAAATTTAGTATATTTTTTTTCAATTTCAAACATGAATATTCTGATCATTACATCGTGGGGGTATTTTTTTTATTAAATTTATAAATTCATAATAATATTAAATTAAAGAACGTTTAAAATATAAAAACAAAATGGTTCTCCAACGGGTTATGCAACTGTAAAGAAACGAGGAGAGATAATGAAATTATATTGAAATAAGCGTGAAATCTTCTGTTGATTAACGTTACCGGT
>SDVU01000567.1:0-12272 GCA_016256075.1 Dictyocoela muelleri | reverse complement strand
AATAAGCAAAAACAATAACAAAAAGATACAATTACATACGAAAACATCACACACCGAATGTGTGTGATGTGGTTGTATGTAATTGTATCTTTTTGTTATTGTTTTTGCTTATTTTTTAAAAAAAATTTTACGCATTGACATTTGAAACAGAGTGGCAAAATTAAAAATATAAAGACCCTCAATCTAATATTATTAAAATTAAGCATAAAAAACCGAGAAAAAAGATTTAAAAAAAAACAAATCAAGTTAAATAAAATGTATATCTAAGAATTTTATAATATAATTATTAGGAACTCATAGTGCCAATAGGGTCCCCATTTTAAGTTGTTTATTTTTATTTTTCCTCCCCTGTTTCAAATGTCGGAGCGTAGAATTTTTTTTGGTAAACATGCAAAATCATAAAAAAAGATAGAATTACAAAGAACAACATCACAGACTGAAGGTGTGTGATGTTGTTGTTTGTAATTGTATCTTTTTTTACGATTTTGCTTGTTTTTCAAAAAAAATTTACGCTCCGACATTTGAAACAGGGGAGGAAAAAATTAAAAATAAACAACTTAAAATGGGGACCCTATTGGCGCTTTGAGCTTGCAAAAAGGGTTTTATAAGTTTGAAACGAAGGGTTTTATAAGTTTTGAAAAAGGGTTTTAGAAGTTTGAAAAGGATGTATAACTTGATGCAGGTTACTATCTAGATACATCAAAAAAACATTTCTGAATGGTTTAAGATGATTAAAGAGATAAAAAGACCACTTACTTGCTAATACGCGCATTTTAGGCAGATTGATACAAATGGAAACAGAAAGATTGTCGAAATAGACGAATATCTATCTTTAGGAGAAATTATACAGAGGGATGGTCATACTTCCTCATTGGGTGTTGGGTATGCTAGAACGAGACAATAAACGGCTTATCCCATTTTTAACCTATTGTGAAAAATGACATTTTTTCTCCCGTGGTGTAAAATGACACTTTATCCTGGGGGAGTAAAATGGGCCAAGCCATATTATGAATATAATTAAAGATGATTATGAATATAATTAAAGATGATTATGAATATAATTAAAGATGATTATGAATATAATTGAAAAAGATTTAAAAGATAAATTTTAAAAGTAAAAAAGGGTAAATGATAAAAATTTTGAATAGGTTTAATAAAAAATATTTCAAACGTTATTGAAATTAAAAAAGGTATTAGTTATATCCAAAAAGATTTAATAAAGTTAAATTGATTAATAACTTTAATAAAGTTAAATAGAGATTAATAACTTTAAAAAAGTTAAATTGATTAATAACTTTAAAAAAGTTAAATTGATTAATAACTTTTAAATAAATAACTCCAATTTTTCTTTCAATAATCACATTTAAATCAATACTTTAATATTTCTTTTGTATCAATACTTTTAATAATTACTTTAAACTAATAAGTTAATTAATTTCTTTGCGATTAGCTTCTCTTGCCTCTGAATATTTTTGCTTAAAATTATTTGCATCTTCTTCATTCTTAAATTTAATAATAAAAGTTTGTTCTTCACTCGTGACTATTTCTTCAATCTTGCCAGCACTGGTAGACCCGCTAGGTCCATTTTACCCCTTCAGGCGAAAAAAAATCATTTTTCACCTCGGGTGAAAAATGAACCTAACAATTCTTTAGGAGAAAGTATAACAGAGGAAAGATTAGACATCCTAAATGGGTGTTAGAGATGATAAAAAGAGACACTAAACTTTAATCGTTCTTTATTTTGCCAGACAAAGAGCTAGTACAATTTACCAATAATTCTAAGAAACGTTTGTATGTAAACAATTATTCTTACTGATTGCTGGACTGCTTATAATAGGATTATTGAAATCCGGAATTTACGCATTTATCTGTAAATCAGCCCAAATTTCACAAATTCGGAAGATAGTTCTATACATACCCAAACAATAGAGAGCTTTTGGGTCACTGCAAATCTAAATTAATAACACAGAATGGTGCGTGAAGAGACTTTTAAGATGATTATTTATAGGAATTTACCTATAATAATAACCCCCCCCAGTTTAACTTTATTTAATAATTTATTATCCTGTTAAAAGATCGTCTAAACACTACCAATGAATAAACTAAGTTTATTGCCTTTTATTTTCTTTATTTTTCAAATTCAATTTTTTTATAATGGCTTATATTTTTCATAATGGCTTATATTTTTTAAAATAGATTATATTTTTCAAAATAGTTTGGGCAAGGTCCAATCCTAATAAACTTTATAACTTAATAAATAAAAAATGAAAAAAAATGTTACTTATTAATGACGCTGTTAATGGGATTATAGATTAAACAGGTCAATGAAAATGAATTAATTTCAGTCATATACATTTGACAGGATTAATTAAAGTCAATTAATAGGAAAATTCAACCTGTGATATTTTTAATTAAATTATTTTTAATTAAATTATTTTTAATAAATTATTTTTTAATTAAATTAATAAAATCAAAATATTCAAATTTGAAATTTAAAATAAAGATTTCAAACTGCCTCACCCTTATGGAAGAAGCGATAAAAGAAATCGAGAAAAAAGACGGAATCAGGTTAACATGGAACGTGTGGCCTACCAAAGATAAAAAAAGTGAATTACTCATTCCAATAACATGTATATACACACCTAAGAAAGATGACGTACCCATTCTTAATTACGAACCAATTTTCTGTGGATCATGCCGCTCAATTCTGAATCCTTCAACGGTTGTTGATTTTAATAAAAAAGAATGGTCATGCGTGTTCTGTCAGAAGATAAATCGTCTTCCGATGCATTACCAAAACATCACTGAAGAGACATTACCAGAAGAACTTCTTTATGAAAACAGCACTGTCGAGTACGTACTCAATATGGAAAACCATTTTGATCCTATTTATGTTTTTCTGATTGACACATGTACCTTTGATGATGAGAGACACTCATTGATGACTGAAGGGATACGGATAATTTATGATGGTCTGCCTGACAATGCTTCAATTTCGATTATCACGTTTGGTACAAATATTGAACTTTTAGATCTCGACACGAATAATGTTTACGTCTTCTCAGGTAAAAAGGCATATGAAAAAAATGTTTCTGAATTGATTTCAAGAGGGCTACTTAGGGGAAAAGAAGAAGTTCCAGGGCACGGTGCGACGAAGATTTTTTTCAAAAACAAAAAAGAAAATCATGAAAAATTTATTTCATTTATCAAAAATCTTGAAAGAGACCAATTTCCAGTCATCGATGGAAAGCGTCCTGTTCGATGCACTGGCGCTGCATTGAGTTTTGCTGTCTCTATTTGTGAAAGTTTATTTGAAAATACGGGATTGAAAATATTTTTATTTACTCAAGGTCCTTGCACATTTGGTCCTGGTTGCGTTGTATCGGATAATTTGAAAGAAGATATTCGTAGTACCAGTGATATTTTAAGCGGAAATGCTACCTACACGAATTCATCGTTTAATTTTTATGCCTCTTTAGCTAAGAAAATGGGTGATTTAGGCTATTCAATTGATATTCTCGCAGCTACTCTTTATGATATTGGTCTTTATGAGATGAAGCCAATTATCGATACAACTGGTGGAATGGTAGTTATGGCTCAGGATTTTGATCGAAACATTTTTACCACATCCTGTCGAAAATTGCAAAATTCAAATTATGGTTTAAACGCTAAATTTAAAATTAATTGTTCTCCTTCGATCATTTTTAAAGGTACCTTTGGCCAAGGCTGTCCTATTGGTTCTAACTGTTGGCGATTAAATGCGCTTTATCCAACCCACACCTTGGGATTCATTTTTGAAAGTAACACGACCGAACCAGGAACTGGTTATGTTCAAATAGTGACGCAATATCAACGAGAGGATCGTAAAATGATTACACGAGTTACTACATTCGCACGTCTATTTGATGATCCTATGAGTGAAAAAGTAACATTAGGTTTTGATCAAGAAGCAGCTTGTGTTCTTCAGACGCGTGTTTTCACATTCACAAACAAAATTGAAAATGATAATGATATGGTAAGACGACTTGATCGCACTTTAATTAAATTCGTTCGAAGATTTTCCGAATATGTCAAAGAAGATTCGAGGTCTGTCACCCTTCCCTCAACGATGGCATATATGCCCTATTTTATCTATTTTCTCCGACGATCAATTTTAATACAAACGGAAACAAACACACCCGATGAAACGATTTATCACCGAATTCTTGCCAACCGAGAAAAAGTAACCGAAACAATGACAATGATAGTTCCCACACTTACAGCCTTCCACTTCCAAGGATATGTAATGCCCGCACAAATGGACAGCAAATCATTGCAACCAGACATAATTCTCCTCCTAGACACATTTCACAACGTAGTCATCTGGAAAGGAGAAACAATAAGCCAGTGGATAAAAGAAGGTCTTCATGAAAAACCAGAATATTCATATTTAAAGGAATGTATCGAAAACTCACTGCAAAGAGCCATGGAATTAGTCGAAAGCAGACTACCAACACCCCAATTCATCGATACAGAGAGGTATGGATCTCAAGAAAGAATTTTATTGTCGCGAATCAATCCGAGCACAAAAAATGATGTTGTAATAACCGATGATATTGATTTTGACAATTTTTATCGAAGCTTGTGTCAGATCGTCGTTGAATAAAGAAATTGAAAATTTTTATTCTAATTTTTATATTTTTTAATCATTAATAATGACCAATTTTTGATTTAGTTATTTTATTTAATTTTTATCATCAATATTACTTAATTAGTAAATAATAAAATTTAATAAAAAATACTTTTTTATGAATTTAAAGTTTTTACATTTTTATATCATAATTTTTATTTATTTACCTGAATTCCTTATATTTAAATTTTTTATATAGTTATCGTAATAAATTTACACTTTTACTTCTTTTTGTTTTTTTAGAAAGAATTATTTTTTGTTAATTTTACAATTTAATTTTTCTGTTGAAACCTACGTGTAGCAATAAAACTATATATATTAAATGCTGATAACAACCATAATAGTTAATCCGGAGAGTTGTATCCTACTATAGTCTTAAAAAATGGATCTTGGGTTCCGATAATACGTCACTTCCTAAGCTACCCAGAGATTATTTATATCCGATATTCGTTTTATCAATGACTCAGCAGGATACAGGTAATTAGTGACTTTTCATGAATTTTTATTTTTCACTACTTATTCATAGTGCTATTCCATAGCAATCAATCCAAATCTCAGGATAGCCCTTTCTACCCCACTGAATTATTACCCCAAGTCTTAATCAGCTATACCACACTAGAAAAACTGTATATTACTGTTAAAGTTCAATAGTTATTGATCGCATAATATCATTCCTAAATATTTATTATAGTAAATTTAATTAATTGAACAATGATATTCAAAATGGTATTCAAGTATGTTAACAACTGATATTATCTGGCCACTAGCATTTTTGTTAAAAAAGTGTTTTTATACAACCGATACGGCTATCAGAATTTTTATGTATTTGGCAGGAAAAGCTGGTTAATTTAAAATTAAAACATAAAAATTAAAATTAAAATTAAATAATGAAAATTGAAATCAAATAATGAAAATTAAAAAGGGAAAAATTACAAAAATAAAAATAAATAAGTTTAAAATTTATAATTTAAATATTGGTGGATCTTTCGAAAGATGTCTACATTGTGGTAGGCATCTTTCGAAAGAAAAGCGATTTTTTTAAATTAAAAAAACTTACCTATATGCTTTTAAAATTATTATATAATATTTTGGTTATATCTTACCTTAGTGACCTTCTCTCCAGAAAAAAATATGGTAAACTACGAAATATGACATTTTCAGAGGATAATAAGAACCAAATTTTATTATCCCTTGCTAATGCCATATTTCGTACTTTACCATATTTTTCTAGAGAGAAGGTCCCTAATTAAAGTTAGAGTTAAATATTATTAGAATTATTAATGAAAAATTTAAATTATATTTAAAAAAAATATTTAAAATTTTGCTCAAAGGGGGACCCTTGATGGTAGGCATCTTTCGAAAGAAGCCCCAAATATTTACAGGTTCATTACATTAATATATACAAAAATTTTTATTAATCTATATATATATATATATATATATTCATTAATACATGCAAATTTTTTTTATATATGTAAAATTTTTCATTAATATATGCAAAATTTTTCATTAATATATCCAATATTTTCATTACAGTGTTTTTATAGTTATAGACACATTCTTCCAAAGCAATGTATAGACCCCTTTTTCCCGAGTTATAGTCCCATTTTTTCATAGTTATAGACCACTCTGCACTATTTCGTCGAAATTATGTTTTTTTCACGATTTGGTCGAAAAAAATTCCCTTACAATATATGGTAAAAAGTAAAATTTCGACGAAATCGTGCAGAGTGCAGCCAACCCGGAGAGTTGTCTTATACCTTGCTCTTTAGACCTTTAGTTCTTGGTGTTCTAATAATACGTCACTACTAAGCTACCCAGAGGCCCAGCTGTATACGTGATTTTCGTTTTATATATAACTCAGTAGGATACAGGTATTTAATGGATTTGAGTGATTTTTTTAACTATTTATTTTGCCTAGATGCTCTCCGAGTTCATCCCTAAATCTATGAGAGATTCTCTGTTTCATTGTCATATTATAACAAGTCTTAATCAGCTATACCACTCTGGAACAACTGTATATTAAAACTATATTTCTATAGTTATTGACCGCTTAATGTCATCTCATCATCATTTATTAAAGTGAATTTAAAAATAATACAAACACAATACTTAAATTTAAATTAAAAAAGGGCTGGGGCAGATTTCGGCCAATTCGTGAAAAAAACACAATTTTGAAGAAATAGTGCGCAGCCTTTATAGACACATTCTTCCAAAGTAATAGTATAGACCCATTTTCCCCGAGATATTGACTCGTTTTTTTTAGAGTTATAGACCGTTCATGAAAGTTATAGACTATTTTTTCAAAGTTATAGACTTATTTGTCAATTATATATCATTACTTTTAGAGTTATAAACATATTCCCTGCAGTTTTAGACATTTTTAATACTTATAATAAATTAAAATCACCTAAATAATACCTTAAAACTAAAATATAAAGAGCTGTCGGCTCGACTCCGTTCAGCATCTAGATTTTTTTTTGACGATAAAATTATACAAAATTTAGGTAAGATAAATTTCTGGATAAACTAAAATGCTTTTTATTTTTTAACAGCAGGCACAAGCACTCGCTGAATTCTAGTTGAGGTAATATTGAAGGCAAAAAAAATATACAACATTTTAGTTTAAACTATAAAATTTATTTTGGCTTTTCTAGAACCCATATAAAGAAATATAGGAAAGTACCAAATATGGAAATAATAAAGGAATGTAAATTTTTATCATAGTTTCTTATAAACATATTGTATAAAACATTTTTTATATATAAAATTAAGTATAAAGATTATTAAAAAAACAGTTTCTAAAACATGTATATAAAACCATAAAGAACCAAAATTTATTATCCCCAGTAGCTTCCATATTTGGTAATTCACAATATTTCTACAGAGAGGTGTCTAATGATTTTGATAATTAATTATTCTTGGTTAAACTAAGATCTTACCATTTTTTTTTAAAAAAAACTCGCAGCATGTACTTTTGTCGCTAATACAAATCGAAAAATGTATTTCATATTTTTTTTAAAAATTTTCCTTCATACATTCCAGAAATTTTCTTACCGAGAAAAAAATCTGAACGCTTGACGGTGTTGTCCCGATAATTATTTAGATTTTGGTTATGAGGTTTTATTAGGTGGTCTTAATTTAGTATAAATGTCTCAAATATGTTTATAAATCTAGGGGATATCTGTAACTCTAAAAAAAAGGAATAACTATAAAAAATTAGTATATAACTGAAAAATGGGGTCTATAGGTTTAAAAAAATGATATATAACTTTTAAAAATGGGTCTATAACTTCGAAAAAAACGGGTATATAACTCTGGGAAAATGGGGTCTATAGCATAAATTTGGGAAAATTGGGACTATAATTTCGGACATTGGTCAGTACTATAACTATGGAAAACCCTTTTAATGAAAATTTTAGCACATATTAATGAAAATTTTTGCATATATTAATGCATGAACCTGTAAAAAACGATATTTGTTTTTTTACATCTTTAAATTCCATCACCTTTCTAATTTATATTTTATTTCCTATATTTTTACAATTTTAAGCAGAAAATTCTGATAATCAACAAATTATAAAAGAAAAATTATAAATCAGCAGAAAATAAATATTTGATGAAAATTTATTAATAATTAAAAACGGTATTTTACAAAAATTTAAAAGATAAAAAAATGTTTATTATTGTCTTAAATTACTAAAACATTAATGTTTATAATCTTTTTTGAAATATTATTAATAGCCTTTTGTTTGACCTATGAGAGTAAAACTGCATTTATGCAGCCGTCATTTTCTGGTTTATTTGTTATTTGTGCATACTTACCCCAAACAATACGACCATTACTTGATACCATCCCCAACTCACTAACATTTACTTCTATGATTGTTCCTTTAGTCAGGATTCCTAGGGCAGTGTGGATTGTAGAATGGGGGTTATTCTTGACTGAAATAATGGGAAGCTGAAATGTTGTCTTTAGATCAGGATGTGAAACATTTGCATGGGTATACCTAAGTGCCATGGGTCTGATGAATCTTTCATACATCGGTGGTTTTCTCGTATATTCTCCAACAAATGTTGGTTTTAAAACCATTCTTTTCCAATGCTTTCCCTTTTTCTTTCCTGTAGTTATACTTTTAAAAGTCTCCATCTCTGATATTCCTTGGACTCTTGGAACGGGTACCTGATATTTTGAACACATTTCCTTTCTCTGCTCTTTAATCTTGGAATTGAGATTAGGAAAATTAGTAATATTATCTCTATCCATCAAAAATCCGGGAATCGCCATATTCGTTTCATAAACTTTCGTGTCAAAATCAACAGATTGAACACGAACTTTTCGCCTTTCCTCAATTTTCTTTACTTTTTGTTTTTGTGCAAATATCTTGGCTTTAATGCCTTTTAGCGATTGCGCAAGTTTTTTGATCATGTTTTTTGTGCGTGCTTCTTTTTTCCTCTTCTTTTCGGTGTAATTGAGACGATAACCATGTTTTTTTATGTAATCTTCGATATACTCGTTTTGGGGCATTGATGAGGGGTAGAGGAATTTGTTGAAAATGATTGTTTTGAGATTTTTCGAGTTATTAAATTGAATCAAAAATTTTAAGTTTAAATTTGTAAGATTTTTAAAATTGATTTTTAAATTTTAAATGATTTATTTCATTAATTATATTGAATAGTTTAAATTTACAATATTTGCCAACGGAAAGTCATATTCAATCTTTGTCTTTAGATCATTAATTATTTGCGTTTATGTTAACTTAACTCTCCCAAGCTATCCAGTTGTTTAGTAATTTTTGTTTTATAAATATCTCAGCGTACAGTGTTTTGCAGAGTTATAGACACATTTTTGCAAAGCTATAGACACATTTTTTCAAAGTTATAGACACATTTTTGTAGAGTTATAGATACATTTTTGTAGAGTTATAGATACATTTTTGAAAGTTATAGGCACATTTTTGCAGAGTTATAGACACATTTTCCAGATTTATAGATGATAAGTGAAAATTAGCCTAGATTAATTAATTTTAACCCTCTATTTTTAACCCCTATTTTTAAAATCTATTTTTTTTAACTCTTATTTTTTAGCCTTTTTAGCCTTTTAGCCTTTTTAGCCCTTTTAGCCTTTTTTAGCATATATTTAACCCCTTTTGTTAGCCCTTATTTTTTTATCACTTATTAATTTAACACTTAATTTTTTAATCCTTATTTTTTAACCCAACCTTTTAAATCTTAATTTTTTAACCTTTGTTAAAAAATGGGGTTAAAAAATTAAGAGTTACACGGGGTGGGGTAAAAAGCAAGGATTAAAAAATAAGGGTGAAAAAGGCTAAAAAATAAGGGTTAAAAATAGGCGTTAAAAATAGGCTGTAAAAATAGGGGTTAAAAATAGAGGTTTAAAATTAATTAATCTAGGCTAATTTTCGCGTATTATCTATAAATCTGCAAAAATGTGTTATAAATCTACAAAAATGTGTCTATAAATCTGCAAAAATGTGTCTATAACTCTTCAAAAACGTGTCTATAACTCTGCAAAATGGTGTCTATAACTTTGTAAAAAACGTGTCTATAACTCTGCAAAAATGTGCCTATAACTCTGCAAAAATATGTCAGTAACTTTACAAAAATGTGTCTGTAACTTTGCAAAAATGTGCTCATAACTTTGGAAAAAATGTGTCTATACTTTGCAAAACCCTATAATATACTAATTATAGGGTTTTTTATGAATTTTGAGTTTCACTACTGTTTTTACGAGATTTGTCGTCCCACTCATCCTAAACCTAAGAGGTTCTCATCTTCTTTTCATATTAGACGTAGTTTTGTAAGCCATATCACACTAGATCAATTATATATCACAGCTTTAATTTTAAGGGTAATAAAACTCTATCTGATCATTAAAAAATAACAGAAGAGTGATTTAAATGTAAAAATTGAATTATATTCAAGAATGTTAACCACCTGATTATCTAGCCATAATGATATAAATAATTATATCAGTGATATATAATCGAAACAGTATGTATAGCTTAAAGACTTGATGTAATATAAAAATAAGGAATATGAAACACACCTAAGTGTGTATGACTAAGACGATATGGCTCGAGAAAAGAATATGAAAAAAAAAATTCATCAAAAGCCGGTTTAAGATTATACAACCGACCACCACTAAGGTATGGTTCATTGACTTATAAAAAATGATAAAAATTTTTGTTTATTTTATAAATTTTTAAGTCAATGATCTATACCATAGTGGTGGTCGGCCTTACAGCCTTGTACCGAAAAGCATATTATTACCTATATTATGCCGAATCATTTATAAAACAGAAATTGCATAAACAGTTGAGACTCTGGGCATCTTATAATAATGAAGGTATATGAAAACCAATAATCAAGGATCGCAACACCAATATTGAAGACGACTTTCTGTTGGCGATTATAGGTGTTGTAAAATTTTAATCTATCATGTGTAAAATATCTAAAGATTGTAAATATATGGAATATAATGTCTAAATATAATATATATTCGACAAAAGTTTAATATACGGTCGGAGGGAAAAATCAGCGAGAGTTAATTATAAGGTATGAGGGAATATTATAAGGCCGGAGGGGAAAATTATAAGGTAGTAAGAAAAATTCAAATGGCGATAAAATTTTAAATTTTAATATATTTTACAAGGTTGATGTGCGAATATTAAGGCAAAAATGGAAGTGTACATTTTTTTAAAAAACCCTTCTTGACACTCAATAGTGAGGTCATCAAATTTGTAGAAGCAAAACTTAATTCAATAATCAGTGAATTAATTGCAAAAAGATGTGTATTTTATTCTTCTAAATTAATATATAAGTCTAAAAAGATTTTTCAGGTACCATGTACATGGAAGCCATAAGGTAAAATATATTATATGTTTGAGCCCTCTCCTTTTCCTAACAATTTTGAAAAGAACTGCCAAATCTTACTCATACTAAAATATTGACTTTCAGGGTCTAATATAATGGAGATAGAGAAATGGCTAGAAATATCGAGATATCAAATTTACCGTATTTTGAAAAAAATCAAAAAAATGAATATAATTGATAAGTATTATCAACGTGTAGGATAAATAGGGGGAGAAGGTATTATTGTAGAGGTCGATGAGTCCAAGTTTGAAAAGAGGAAGTATGAGAGAAGGCATGTAGTTGATGGAGTTTGGATACTTTAATTAGTGGAAAGAACGGATTCAAAAAGAATAATTATCAAAAAATGTTCTCTGCGAAACTCAGAGACCCGCATTTATTTTTTAATCCAACACGTTCACACTGACTCGGTCATTTTTTCTGATGGTTGGCGAGGGTATAGTATATTATACCAGCATTTTTATTGCCATTTCAGAGCGAATCATATTTTGGAATTTGTTGATCAGATAAACGGTGTTCATATAAACACTATTGAAGATTGTTTGTCAGGTATAAAGAAAGGAATTTATTTTAGGAATAGAACAAAGAAATTGGTATCTTTATATCTGCTTAGATTCATGCTTAATAGAAATGAAAAGGAAAGAGCATTCGATATTTTAATTAAATTAATTTTTAATTAATTTTAAAAAGAGTATTTGATATTTTAATT
>SDVU01000566.1:0-12275 GCA_016256075.1 Dictyocoela muelleri | reverse complement strand
AAGTATATATGGTTTGGAGAAAAAGCTATGTGGCTTTGTTAAAAAAGTAAAATTGTATGTGACAAAGAGAAAAAAAAATAAATTTAAAATGGGAAAATTAAATTTGAAAATGGGGAAAATTAAATTTGAAAAATGGGAAAAATAAATTTGAAAATGGGGAAAATTAAATTTGAAAATGGGGAAAAATAAATTTGAAAATGGGGAAAATGAAATTTGAAAATGGAGAAAATTAAATTTGAAAATGGGGAAAATTAAATTTGAAAATGGGGAAAATTAAATTTTAAAACTGGGAAAATTAAATTTGAAAATGGGTAAAAAACTAGTTGAAATACTTTATTTAAGTTGATATTTATTTTTTCTCTAAAAAAACTAGGTTAAGTTTCTTTCCATATTCTGGATAGTTGTTAATTTCTTCAATATTTAAGTTTAGTAATTCGCGAGGATGTCTTGACTTGTAATTTAACAAATTTAAACATCTATAAAGTAGATCCATTTATAAGTTTTTGCGTCCATAAATATACATTTTTTCATAATCGTATTCTTCTAGGATTAATTCCCATCGATTTTTACGTTTTGTTAAATCACTTTCGAAAGTCGGGTTTTTGTTATCGGTCATTATTGTTATTTGAGCATTGTAAATCTGAGGCTATAAATGAATGATTGCTTTTATAATTGAAAGAACTTCCTTTCAACCACTGAATAATTATTCTCTTGTTTATTGTATTTTTTACTGAATATTTTTACCATTTTATTGTCCTGTAATAAAATATCTAAATCCCTTGATCAGAGGCGTAGCTTTTAAGTATAAACTGTTTTTTTTTCATATCCGGTTTCGAAGCATCTGTTTTGATATAATCTTTTTTAATAATTTCATTGAATATTACCGTGTTTTTCTCTGACCAGCAAATTTTCTTTTTTTGTTTTGCGCAGTGCGTATTCATCGGCTAACTTAATTGATATTTGCGGTATAAATGGCCTATAACAGTTTTTCAGACAAAGAATTCTTTAAAATTGAATATTAGTTATTGGAATTTAAAAAATGAAACTCTTTATCTTTGTGAGATTAGGCACAAAATCCTTTGATGTAATTATATTCCCAATGAAGTCGATTTTTTTTGTAGAAACTTGCGTTTTCAAAGTTAACAGATACATTATTTTTTTTTCGAAAATTTCTAAAATTATTTTCAGTATTTTGTAGTATATATATTACATTGTTGACAACATCCATAGCTGCCAACCCGGAGAGTTGTCTCCTACCCTGGTCTAAGACATTTGGTTCTTTTTTCCCCTTAATACTTCAATTCCTTAACTTCCCGAGTCCCATCTGTATACTCGATTCTTCGTTTTATCAATGACTCAGCAGGATACAGGTAATTAGAGGCTTTTTCATGATATTTTATTTATCACTACTTTTTGCCGAGATGCGTCGCCGCACTCATCCCCACACCTAAGAGAGTCCCTTCTGCTTCATTGTCATATTAGACCAAGTCTTAATCAGCTATACTACTTTGGAAAAACTGTATATTATACTATAATTATATAGTTATGACCGCTTAATGTCATCTCCTCATTATTTATTAAAGAGTGACGTCAGCGGGATTCGAACCACGATACTTAAATTTTACATTCAAGATTGTTAACCACTGAGCTATCTGGCGGTATTTTGTAGTGATCATCAAAATTTTTACTATATATATATCAGTATATCATCTAAATATATTAAAACGTTTATAACATTTTTTTAACATGTTATTCATTATCTTTTGAATGGTAGCTGGTGCGTTGCATAAACCCTATGAAATTTTGTTTAATACGAAGTGCGTTTCAACATTTTTTATCTGGTATTGCAAATATTATTCTTAGAGATACCCACCTGATAGCATCCCTGGTTTAGATCAATACTAGCAAATATAGTAGCTTCTCTTAATTTACTTAGTTATTCACACATGTTAGGCATTAGTTTATGAACTTTTATCTTTATGCGATCAGATGCCTATAACCAATTACGAAGCGAATTTTACCATTTTTCTTCTTAATAACGAATTGTGGTGATTTATAATTTGAATTTCTCTCTGTAATTATTTCATTTTTTAATAATGAATCTAGGTGATTCGTAACTTAATCATGTAGTCCAATTGGCACTAGATATTCTTTTTTTATAATATTGAATTTACCAAATAAATCAATTGTATGTGCACAATCCTTTATATCTCCTACTCTTGGATTCATAGTTTTAAACTTTTTAATTAATGAATTGATCTCATTTTCACTATTATTGATTTCATAAATCTTTGTTTTAGAAACGATATCTTTATCGATGCTATGTATTGAATGTTTGTTTAGATTAATTTCGTACTCCACGTCATCGATGTTAATTATGTTGTCTGAAATGTTGATCATACAATATTATCTAACAGAAATCGCATCCCCAACATAGGTTTTTCCTTAGGGGTTGTTACTATATAGAACCACAAGGTGTAGACACTATTACTATCATTGAAAATAGTAAATTTTAATTCTGCAAATTTTTTTATTTTAATTAATGATTGATTAGAAATCTCAGTTACCTTGGTTTTTGTAAGCTAGTAGTGCCAATTTTTATTCTAGATGCTAACTCTCAAGCCAATAATTTTCGAATAATCGTGTGTCGACGAGGGCAATTTAATTTTTAGACTTCAGATTTCATTGGTATTTATATTATTTCGGTTGCGGTCTGATTTATTTTATATGTAATGCTTTATCGTTTTTTGTGATTTCGATTTCACGGATTCAAAATTTTGTTTACGCATGGCTCTGCATTCGGAATTGTTGTGAAAGTTTGTTTTATGATAGTTACAGTATTTTTTATTAATTCTATCATTGTATTTTTTGATGATCCTTTGAATCTTTGATTATCATTGTTTCATTCATTGTGATTTTACTTTAGAATTCCATCTCTCTGTAGAGCTTTTCTATCAGAAAAATTCCATGTCTCTCATATTTGTTATTATAGACTGATAGTCACGATGAGGGAGCTTGTAAGTTCGAATCTACTATTCATCTAATCCAAATAAAAAAATTAGTTAATAACGAATTGTGCTACCTTAAAGAATTGAGGAGAGGTAAATAAAGTATATTGAAATAACATTAAAATCATCTGGTAAAGAAATTTCCTGGGCTATTTTTCTATATAAATGGATATTTATAAAGCAATAGCATTTTTTGCTTTGCAAAAACGCTATTTTTGTAGAAATATTTATTAATATAGAAAACTAGCGCAGGAAATTTCATTTACAGATGATTTTATATGTTTTTTCAATATACTTTATTCACTTCTCCTTAATTCTTTCGGTGGCTAACCTAGGTCGCACGGTCATCTCTAATAAAAAAAAATCAAAAACCCTATATTAAAGAGAATAAATAGATAAAAAATCATGAACTTTTTTCTTAGATCAATATTAATGAAAATATAATATAAATTTTTACGGTATTGGGGTCATATACTCACTAAATCGACTGGGTTCAATCATCACCTGCGAATTTTTATTATAAAAAATATAATTAAATATCATAAATTTTTTAATAGAGCTGCTAGTTATGTGTAACTACGAGTTTTTAAGAAATTTACACAATACTAAGTGCTGTATATTTCTGGTATTCATTTAAGTCTATTATCTTTCTTGTTGTTGTTCTAGAATGTGATACAAAAGCAATTTATGTTATGCGAAATACTGCTTTTGTAACGACTCCTGTAAAATATAAAAGACTTGTATCAGTTCGTTCATATATATTTTTAATATAACATAAATTGCTTTTGTATCACAATCTAGAGCACCAACAAGAAAGATAATAGACTTAAATGAATACTTCAAATATACAGCACTTAGTACTGTGTAAATTTCTTAAAAACTCGTAGTTACACATAACTAGCAGCTCTATTAAAAAATTTATGAGTTTAAATTATATTTTTTATGATTAAAATTATCAGTTGATTTTTGAGCTCAACGGAACGTTTTTTCTTAGATCAACAGTAATGAAAATATAATATAATTTTTAAGGTATTGAAGTCATATCACTCACTAAATCATGTCAAATTTGTAAGGCCAATATGAATATGATGAATAAAGAAAGATTTTCTTTAGTATACATATGAAGATGTTGCAGATGTAGAAAAGAAATCAACATTATATCGAATTGCTCAACCGCATCAATAAAAATTCCTCTATTTGTATTTTTGAAGTTTTCATTCTACCTTTTCGACAAAAATCATTTTACTGCTAATACTGTAATTGAAAATACAGGCATAGGTGAAGAAATGTAAAAAAAATAATTTCTCTCGTTAGAACAAAAATTTATAATTTCATTAAATTAAATAAAAGAAAATTAGATTGAACTTAAAATGAAGTTCAAATTGATAAAACGTCTGGGCAAGACAAAAATACGGATATGGTGACCCATGTATTGCCACATCGATTTTTGGAGCCATTGAATATGAAACTGGGTACTGTTATGTTGAACGGGTAGAGAACATGAAAAAATCGACATTATTACCGATAATATCCCGAGAAATTTGTGATAGATTCTATATTATATCAGATCGATGGCCAGCATAGAATGAAATTTTAAATAATTCAGAGATAGTGTCTGCCATAAATATAACTCGTTAATCCCGAAACAAGAGCAGACACCCAAATGATTCTGAATTTATGAATGTATTTGGAAAAAATAAACACTACAGCTATTACATGAGTTCGAAAACATTGCCTGATCATTTAAATGTTATTATGTTTTCAGAAATTATTAAAAAATTATAAAATCTCAAATTTCTTAGAGATTATCTAGATTAAAAACACTTTTTCTATTTTTTCTTATTATTTTTATAAATTTTTTACAATTTTTTTATTAAGAGATGACTGTGCGACCCGGTTTGTGCCTCTTGAAAGAATTGAAGAGGGGTAGAGAAAAGAAAAATTTTAAAATAAAATCATCTCGTAAAGAAACTTCTTGGGCTAGTTATTCGTATTCTCATAATATTACTATTTTTAGTCTTTTTTTGCTACGTAAAAAAAGACTAAAAATAGTAAAATAATAATAATAATAATAATACGAATAAATGTCAGTAACTTTCTTTAAAAGATGATTTTATTGTTATTTAAATATACTTTCTTCACCTCTCATAAATTATTTCAGGTAGCAGAAACCGTTGTAGAACCAATTTTTTTTTTGTTTTATGAGGTTTATATCTTTTTGATACTAGTGAGGCAGTCATTTTATTGTATTTAAGTCTCAGTATCTATTTAAAACATCATCAGATGTTTCGGAAAACTATCTGGTGTTGTATGTTCATGTCAATGATCTGTGTTAATATCTTTTGTTGCCTCTCTTCCGAAATTTTGCATATTCGTGAAAGTTCTTGGAATGCAATTTATATCTTATTAAGCCTTGATTTTCAATAAAAAATAATAGATTTATTCGATGCGTAATTCGAAGACCAGTGCTTTCATTCTTATATTTAAAACTTGCATATTCGATTTTTTCATAACTCCTTGTTAACTGGTTACATTCAACTCTTCTTTTCTAATTCCCTATAAGCAGCCTTTATATCTCTTTGAGCTCAAATCGGTATATATACCGTGTGTATTCCCATATAAAAAGTTGACAACAATAACAGATTTCGGAAAATTATTTAATAAATTTTTTTTTGAAACCTACATGTTTTCAAAACCGACATCCTATTTATAGTTTTGAACTTTAATCATTGATTTTATTGAAGAGGGGTCTCTTTATTTACGAGTTCAGAAAGATAACATGTCAAACACGTTCCGAAAAATTATTTGTTTAGAAAAATCAGATGTTTTGGAGTATTTGATTAATTGAAAATTGATGGAAATTTTGGTATTCAGCTGCAATGATTTGATCAATGTATTTTAAAAATATGGTGGTGATCTTTGAATACCACAATATTATTGGTAGCAGTATATTTTTTTCATATATTTTCGACCTTTTCTACCCTAAATATCCAGTAACATATTCAACTACTCCGAATACCCAAGATGAAATCCCGGGATCATTATATCTATATTTCTGCTTGGTACATAAATTTTCATCAATCTGGACCCCCCCATTTGATATTCCATTCAATTTTCGTCTTATTTTTAACATTTTGGAAAATTTTAGATCGGAATATTGATATTAGCCATTTATACATTTACTCAACTATTCCCGTAATATCCATCACATAATTTCCCATCGAAAAAGTTATTAGTATAAAAATAAAAAGCAAATTTAAAAAATACAAATGGAGAATTTTTCGATAATTTTAAAAAGAAAATTCATAAACCATCGATCTCTTTAAAACAAATATTGCATCTCCAAATGTATCCCAATGAAGATCTCGTTTTTTTATAATTCTCATTTTACCTTTACAAGCCTTGCATTTTTTGCTATTTGGCATTACACCTAAAACCTTGAAAAACAAAATTATATTATCATTCGAACTAATTATAAAAAATTCATGATCCATAGTCTTGTTTAAACGTTTTAACATAAAGGAAATTTTTTTTAGGAAATGACTGTGCGACCCGGGTTATGCCAATGAAAAGAAATGAGGAGAGATACGAAAGTATATTGAAACACGGATCAATTTTCTGTTATAAAACGTTTCTGGTTTAGTTTTTCTTATAAACCAGAAAGGTTTAAAATCAGAAAATTTCAACTATATTTCGTTTTTCTTCCAACATCGCTCCTCATTTATTTACAGTTGCTAACCGTTGTAGAACAGATGATTCTACAAAATTTTCTTATCGATCGAATAAAATATTTAATAATTGTCGCGCGCGAAGCGCGTGACCATGCCAAGGTGGTATAGTGTTGACACGAAAAGTTACCAGACAATAAAAATGACCGGGTATAAAAAAACACTATAATAGGGTCTAGATTATTGTTTTATCCATCATTTTTTTTAAAAAATATTTATATGTCAATTTATTAAGACCCTCAGAACTAAAAGTCACCGTAATGTTTTAAAGTAAAATTAAAAAAACATAATGAATTAAAAGGAAAATCCGTGAATGTAAATAAAATAATAAAAGTGACCGGGTAAATTTTTCATTAAAAAATTTAATTGATTTTTTGGTATCAATTTTTAAGTTTAAATAATTTCAATTGCAGGGTTTTTCATAAGAAATGAAAATATTTCTCAGAATTAAACCCTCTTTTCTCAAAGTTATAGACATATTTTCCTAGTGTTATAAACATATTTTCCCAGAGTTATGGACGCATCTTTTCAAAGTTATAAAAACAGTTTTTCAGAGTTATAGACACGATTTACTGGAGTGTTAAAATATTTTACGAAATTATTGATACATTTTCGAATATTTAACACAATAGGTCCACATAAATAATACCTATGAATCCCGAAAACGTTGAAATGTCGGTACTTTTTTCAGCAGTGATATTTTACGTGAGAAGATAATAAATAAAACATACGTTAAGAAAAATTTCAGAATAAACATAATACTTTTCGATTTTAAATATTATTAAGTTACATAAAAATAAATCTTATTTAAATCCGAAAAGATTTGAGTTTATGTACTAAATCGCATTGAGACTACCGTAAAATTGGTATGAAAAAAACGGTACTAACCCTCTTTAGGGCCGCCAAGAAATTTAAGATGACAAAAAACCGAAATAATAACCGATATACCAAATATTCTGCTATATGATAATCCTGGATTAGTTTTTTAAAATTATCTAAATATTTATACTTTTTCCTAATTTGGCTTTACCGAATTAGGAAAAAGTATAAATATTTAAATAATTTTAAAAAACTAATCCAGGATTATTCAATAGCAGAATATTTGGTATATCGGTTATTATTTCGGTTTTTTGTCATCTTAAATTTCTTGGCGGCCCTAAAGAGGATGACAAGTTAAACACCTATATAAAAAAAATTTTAGTTTATATTACTTATTAATCTATATAAAAGGAGGATGTAAAAAGTTAGACATATTTGTAATTTCCACATCATTTAAGACAGGGGATATAATTGTTCATAAGATATCTCCTATGTCTAAAATGATGTAGAAATTATAAATATGTCTAACTTTTCCATCCTCTCTCTTTTATATAGATTAATAAGTAATATAAACTTAAATTTTTTTATATAGGTGTTTTACTTGTCATTCTCTTTAGGGCCGCCGAGAAATTTAAGATGGCAAGAAACCGAAATAACAAATGATATACCAAATATTTTGCTGTTGAATAATCCTGGATTAGTTTTATAAAATTATCAAAATATTTATACTTTTTCATAATTTGGCAAAGCCAAATTAGGAAAAAGTATGAATATTTTGATAATTTTATAAAACTAATCCAAAATTATTCAACAGCAAAATATTTGGTATATCATTTGTTATTTTGGTTTCTTGCCATCTTAAATTTCTCGGCGGCCCTAAAGTAGGTTAGTACCAAAAAAACTAATCTAAATACTAATATCTAATATACTAATATTTATAAAGTTCAATAAAAAAATACGTTTTTTTTGTAAAAAAATGCTTGGAAATTTATAATTTTTTACTTACCAAATTAGAAAAAATGATTTTTTTTAGAAAACTAATTCTGAATTATAAACTACAAATAATCTGTTATCGGTGATTTTTGAGTTTATTGTCATCTTAAATTCTACTATGGATTAAAAGGGTTCAATACAAGAATTTATTTTGAAATTCTTCATAGTATATTTCAAATTATTTTGACCAAGAAAAAAATTGATAATGAACGGAGTATTACCGAAATTTCATTTGATCTGATATTTTTAGGTATTTTTTAGGAGAGCCTATTTTTGTATAAATATTCGAAAATGTATCAATAATTTCGTAAAATATTTTAACACTCCGGTAAATCGAGTCTATAACTCTGGAAAACTGTTTTTATAACTTTGAAAAGATGAGAATATAACTCTGGGAAAATATGTTTATAACTCTCGGGAAATGTGTCTATTACTTTGGGAAAAGGGGGTTTTACTCTGGAGGAAGTGGTCTATAACTATGAAAAACCCTGAAATTGAAATTATTTAAACTTTAAAAATAATATCAAAACATCAATTAAATTTTTTAATTAAAAATTTACCCGGTCACTTTTATTTTTTTATTTACATTTACGAATTTTTCCTTTTAATTCATTAATGATTTTTTTTAAATTTTACTTTAAAACATTACGATCACTTTTAGTTCTGAGTGTCTTAATAAATTGACATATAAATATTTTTGAAAAAAAATGATGGATGAAACAATAATCTAAACCCTTTATATAGTTTTTTTATGCCCGGTCATTTTATTGGCCGGTCACTTTTCGTGCCAAAAATATTAACTTCATAATATTTGCTATTTTGTATATCATATAAGAAGTTCCGATAGATAAAAAGTACATAAATAAATGAACTTAGAATCAAAAAAATTCATTTTTACAAATTAGTCATCATAAAAACCGTTTTTTAATGCTAACAGAAACCAATTTATACCTTTTATTATTTATTTTCTTTTGAACATATTTTGTGTTTTTTATAAATGAATATGAACCCTTAGTATTATAATAATATAAGATAATACTTTTTTAGCAAATTATAATAAATTCTGTTAATTTCGATTTTTTATTTTTTTTAGGGGCGTAATATAGTTTTTTAATAAAAATATTTACGACGAAAAATCATTTTCTTCTTTTAGAGGCTACTATATCTTATATATGAAGATTTAATAGCTCAGCTAAGAATAATGAGTGCTGAAAAATTTATCGATATTATATTAGTGCCTAAATAAATAAAACCAATCTATGTTTTTTTTTGTTCTACAATGACTTAGAGACCTCTCAGATTTATAAATATTATTGGTAAGAGCATATAGTATGTTCCTTATTTAATAAGTGTAAATCACGAGATAAATCTATAATATAATTGATATAAATAATCTAGAGTGTATAGTCATTTACCAATTCTGAGAATATGCACAAAATTATGTAAATGTTAATACATCTTTAGTTTTTTTTATATTGATTTTATATATTGCCAAAACCGATGAGAATCTTATGTTCCCTGGGTAAAATTCAAGGATGCACAAATCCAAGGATCGTAATATAAATTTATTAAATTGTATTGAATCCTTTTTATTCTACGTGTGTACTCAATTTTATTTTCTTTCATGGCTATAATTGATATATTAAAATATTTAATTAATTATTTTGTTTTAAAACTGCTCTAAGTAAAATAATTGATGAATTTCTAGATATACCAATATACCATATTTACTACATCTAATGTTGTATGTCAGGATATGGCAATATTATAATTTATTTCTAGATTTAGGCTTATTTCAAATAAGAAATATAATATATGCTCTTATCAATTTAGATTTAAGCATAGAAATAGGTATATAAGGCAGATCATAAGTTACTTTCATTTTTAAGAGAATGAAATGTTATTATTTATCTTTATTGACTGCGGATTTTGTGAAGATTAGAAGTGCCAAAATAATAAATATGATAAATTTTATGCTGATTTATAATCCAGATTATTTTTTACAATCGAAGAATAATTATACTTTTACTAAATTTGTCGGTCCAAATTTAGTAAAAGTATAATTATTAGTTGATTTTGAAAATATAATCCGAATATAATTAATCAACATAAAATTTGTTATTTTTATTATGTCCCGTGCAATGTGAGACATTTTTGTTTTCAAAAATTTTAAAATGGCCAAATGAGAGTTAAACGCTGGTATGTGTAGCGCAAAAATTATTATATACCACTGAACATGAAGCTAAGAATTATAAATAAATATCAATAAAAATGTTTTTTGGTAATTTCCCAATATATGTCGATATAGAAAAAATAGGTCGGTAAAAAAAAATGAGTCGGTATATTAAAAATTTTCAGTATTTATAAACTTTTTTAAAACTTATAGATACCCATTTTCAAACATATAAATCCTTTTTTCAAACTTATAAACCCTTTTTTAAACTTTTTGTCTATTTCTTTCAAACCTATAGACCCATTTTGCGAGACTTATAGATTATCCGAGAAAATTTGCATCGATCAATTATTTTTTTAAGCCTTATATTTTAACATATAGGCCTTATTTTTAACCTCTATTTTTTAAAACTTATTTTTTAAACCTTTTTTTAACAAAGGTTAAAAAAATAAGAGTTAAAAATAAGTTTTGAAAAGTAAAGGTTAAAAATTAGAGTTAGAAAATAAGGGTTAAAATATAGGAGATATAAAAATATGGGTTAAAAAATAATGGTTAAAAAATAATGGTTAAAAAAAATAATGGTTAAAAAATAAGGGTCGAAAAATAATGGTCGAAAATAGGACTCGAAAATAATTTATCGATGCGAATTTTTGCAGATAATGTATAACACTGGCAAAATGGGTCTTTTTGTCTGAAAGAAATATATCGAAGTCCGAAAGAAATGGGTATATAAGTCTAAAAAAAGGGTTTATAAGTTTGAAAAAAAGGAGTTATAAGTTTTAAAAAGGGGGTTGATAAGTTTTAAAACCCTGTATTTATAAATACTGTAAAATTTTTCAATTTTTTATACCGACCTATTTTTTCTATACCGACTAAATTGGGAAATGAACCTTTTTTATTAATAAATCAATTCTTAATGTCAATTATGGATAATTACTTATTTGTATACATTATAAGAGCTCGGTCTAAATATTTATTAAAAAAATTGTATTGTTTAATTTTTTAAGTTTATTTTATCTCTCATAAACAATTTTTAAAACACTAGCGCTTTGGGGACCTGAAAAAAATTGTGCTTTCGTGAAAGTATAAACATAAAAACCAAAGTCGTATTTTCTCTAATTATATGCTTGTAAATTTTTTATAAGTATAATTTTATTACCATATTTGATAGATCGTGTATCTTAATATAGTATGTAGCGCGCGCAGCGCGCCACCCGCGCCATAAGCTCCACTTTTTTTATTAAAGAAAAGGGTCACAACGAGGCTCGAATCCGCTAAAATTGCCTAGCAATTATTATCTGTACCACTGGGCTACAGAACCTAAAATAATAAATTATAATCAATATAACTATTTTTTAATAAATTAGGTTGATGATAAAAATTATAGATAATTATATTATAATAACGCAGCGCGCCACACGCACCAGTAGCGCCACATTTATTCAATTTAATAAAAAATAGATTTACTGTTATTCGAAATCGATAAAATGTGATCTTAAATATTCACTGAATTTTATACCAAAGGACATAAAAATATAGAAATAAAATTATTTG
>SDVU01000565.1:0-12277 GCA_016256075.1 Dictyocoela muelleri | reverse complement strand
AATTTTTTCTGAGAGATATGAATCAATATCTGAATATTTGTCTTCCAAATTTGACAAGTTCGATCTTTTATTTAAACCTTCATCACTTAGGTTCAAATTAATTAGGAAAACCAAGTTTTTAATATAGATGTTGCCATAGACCTTGAAACATTATATTTTTTCATTATATTTTGTCTAGTGAATCCTTTACCATTGATTTCTAATGTAATGGTTCTTTTTTCTAATAGTGACATTTTTTTGTTTCCTTTTTTCATTTTGGGGTCATATTTTTTTAAAATTTTCAGTTAAAAATTTTTACACTTTTTAAAAAGCGGGAATTTTAACGTTTGCTAAAATAAAACTAAAAAAGAGGTCATAAAAATCGACGGGTCAAAAAAAAGACACCTTTAAAAATACATTAGAACGTATATTATAAATGAAAAACATATTTTAATGCGTTAAAACAAAATATAATTTTATACAATATGATAAAAAAATAATCGTCGTTTCTAATACTTCTAAAAACATAGAGAGATCAAAAAAAAAACGACTTTTTCTAGGGGTCAAAAAAATCGACATTGACTGTATTATTGAAAATTTTTGTATATATTAATGCATGACCCTGTAATAGTGTGATAAATTTTTTAAATAAATTTTAGATAATAATATTTTATTTTGGTATAAAAATCTCATTAAAGTGTCTCCCTTTTATTTCTTTAAAAATCTAGATTTTTTTCACTGCTTTAAATTTACAAATTCTGAATAAGAATCTTGATCATGTTATAGCAATATATCACCAAGTTTGTTTAAATTTAAAATGCATCAATGTGTTTTTTTCTGAATTACATCAGTTTCTCAAATTTTGATTTTCTTCGATTCTTCACATAAATTCAATTCTCCCATTTCAACAAAAATTGAGTTATCTTTATTTTCTTCATAATTATTTATAATTCTCATTTTTTTGTATACATGCAATAAGCTCGTTTTATTCCAGCAATTACAAATTATATCGGCACTAATCGATCGTATTGCTTGTGTCATTTATATAATAAGTTTATGACTGTTTATTTTATTATTAAAAGGATAGCATTTACCTCCAAAACACCTAGTTTGTTTAATAAATCTGTTTTAAGAAGATTTTTATATTTATCCTTAAACGATTTAATAATCCCCATCTCGTGAAGCTGTAAAAAATTAGTTTAATTTGCCGGTAAAAATAAAAACTTAATATTACTAAAATTAACAATTTTAAGACCCCAAATTATCTAATAATATGCATATTTTTTTGTTATTATGTATCATTTGAATATTAATATCTTTAAAATAATACTAAAAATTCTCTTTTGTTACCCAAGCGGTTTTGTTTGAAGTATAAACCATATAAAGATTTTCTAAGATCTTATTTTTGAGTGCTCGTTGATCTTTTGAATTTCCTATTATTAAAGTGTTGAAAAAATTACCCATTGCATTTACGGTAAGCAAAATAGCCATTATAGTTTTTATTTTCGTAATAAGTTTATTATTTATGCTATCATTTTTTTCAGCGTAAGATCTATTCGCCGGTGATTTAATAAACAGACAGGTTTCGTCGATATTGTAAATGTCTTTTTCATTATAATTTAATTTCATTAATTCGCACTCGTCAAAGAATTTGCTTATATCTGCAAAATCAGATTTCTGCAAAGTTTTCTGAAGATTTATACATTTTAAGTTATGCTCTTTGATGAATGTTCTGATGAAATGGTCCGTTATACAGATATCTTGAAAATTTTTATCATTATTTTCTATAATATTTCCTGTGGTTTTTATGTCAATTTTTTATATGGCAAACCGCTTATCCTCAAGTTCTTAATTTTTCGTATTAAGTGTCCATAAAAAACATCATACTTTGTACCTTTTTTTAGACAGAAGCTTTTTTTCTGGCAAAGAATCTTTTATTTAATTATATGGACGTTTTTTTATGGTTATGGCTTGCAAAATCGTAATTCCAAATTCCTTTGAAGTTCTTCTATAACCCCAGTTATTTTTACAATTATTTTTTTTGTGATTTCTTTTTTTATTTTATTTGTAAGTTTTTTTCGATATTCCTTCATCGGGTGCGCTATTTTTTTCGACCTTTTAAAAATACTGCTTTTGAAATAATAATTTTAATAAAATTTTTATATTTTTAATCTGTAGCGCTAATATTGAAAGGTGCGCTAATATTTTTTTAAATCTAAAAAAACACAATTATAGAATCCTTGAAAATCTGAGAAGTTTTAAAACATCTATAAATTAATTTATAAATTTATTTTTTGTATAATATCTTTAATGTAAGAGTTTATTTGTGTTTGTATATTAAGTTTTGATAATATTTTATAATTTTGAAAATTTTAAGATGCGATAATTCACAACCCTTTGACCGGCGTTTCGTCAAGTTGTGACGAAACGCCGGTTTTTTTCGTCAAAGGATTTTCAACAAAAATTGACAGGATAAATTAAAATAATCGGAAAATACATAAAAAATCCAACTATACATAAAAAGTGTTATCCAAAAAATTAAAAAAAGATTAAAACTTCAAATATTTAATTTTATTTAAGGTTCTTTCAATTTCAAATTACTCGCAATCATTTTCAAAAAATCAATTCCATAAAATTTTTTATAGTTTAAAATTTTTTCTTTAAACCATAACAATTCAAAATCTTCATAATTATATTCCTCGTTAAAATTGATTTCAATTAAAATTTTACTGATTTTATTCTCAACTGTTGCGTGTTGTTTTTTATTTTCAGTGCCTATTTCAAACAAATTCGGGTTTTTGCTTGTTATATTATTGTTCAGTGATCGATTCATCCTTCAATCACATTATTGGTCTTTTTAACATCATTTAAAATTCGATTAGATACTAACCAGAAATCTACTGAAAATATTGAAGATTCATTTTTATTAAAATTATCAATATTTTTTCAAAATGAATTGTGAAATTCATTGAAAAATGGTACTATTGGATTTGAATTATCATTAATTAAAATATAATTTTTTAGTTATAATTTTCATATTTTAAAAATTCAATTGGAACAAATGCTAAACTCAGAAACATTCTAAAAATTTCTCGGAATTTTACATTATTCTTATAGATATTAACCATTCCTAACTTCTGAATCTTTTTGAATAAAAGCTGTGAAAAGTGGAAGAAACATCCATTAACTTTAGAATCTAGTGAAACTTCTTTGAAAGAGACAAATAATGCCATTTCAAAATCAATAGTGATAAATGATGGATATTTATCATGAATTTTTTCTTTAAAAAAATAAATGCACGTGTATAGCGATTTTTAGAACGAGTCTTCATAAATATATACACTATTGTAACTACAATGTTATAAACATCGCTCATTATTACATATAATTGACCAAATTCTCGAGGGCATGAATAAAATGTGCCATCACAATACCATATTTTGCTATTTTTGAGATGTAAAAGATGTGTTGTTGTAAAAATTAAAATTCTCTCTTCATCATTTTGCCACTATCAAATTGTAAAAATTTTTCATTAGCAAACCTTATTTTATATTTTCTGGTATGTCGTCATATATGTATTTTATATTGCTTCGATTTCTAAGTTTAGTTATATTATCCCTTAGATTGTTTTCTCTCGTCATGTATTTAAATATAAGCGACGAACTTACAAACAAAACAGAATTTATTATGCCTCTCGGCCGTTCATTTGTATCAATTGCTCTCTTATTAATCATATTCCTAGAATATAATGATTCATTTTTGCTATAATTTTTAACGCAATTTTCACAATGATCATTTTTTTAATTAGAACATGATTTTTTGTTGTTAGAAAAGAACCATTACATTTTCGGTCAGTACATCTCCAAAATACGGTATCATTTTGAACACTATGTTGATTATACGCATGGCCATCGTATAAAATTTTTTATTTGCCGCTTTTGCATTTAATTGATATAATCTTTTCATGATCCATAAGGGTTAAAAAAATTTGACGAAAAAAAACGGCGTTTCGTCACAAATTGAGGAAAAAAAGGCATTTCCTCACAACTTTACGAAACGCCGGCAAGCCGAGTTTATTTGTGTTTTTGTATTAAGTTTTGATAATATTTTATAATTTTGAAAATTTTAAGATGCAATAATTCCACACCCCACTGTAAATAAATTTTTTTATTGATAATTCACAATAAAAATTTGCAAAGGTGTTCAAATATATCATTTTTAGATCTACTCCGCCGCATAAAATCATCTAAATATGATTTCAGATATTCTCTGTGTACATTTTTCATGCTTTTAAATTATAGTTTTACAGAGTTCCATAGGATTCGATATTGTGGGCTGGGCATAGTTTCGCCCAATTGGGGCGGAACTATGATTTTTCGTCTCAAAAATTTACCCATAAATATAGTTCATGAAATTATCGAAATTATTATAACCAAGCGTAACAAATAGATGATTCTTTATAAAGGTTTTTCTTATCATTTTATAAGAGAACATAATTATGAAAAGCAATGGAGATGTACAGATAGGAGATGTAGAGGAATGTTAAAAACAACATCAGCACACTCTCTTATACACAAACATCTCATGTGCATCCTCAAAATTTCGGTAAAAATGAATCATTATATCATCGTAATGAAATAAAAAAGAGGTCTTTAAATACGAGAGAATCCACACGGGATGTTGTGGATAAAATATTGCAAAACATCTCACCTGAAACGATACCTTACATGTCTAAGTATAAGACACTAATTAATTTTTCTTCGCGTATGCGAAGAGCAAATGAAATTAAAAATCCCAATGATGATATTCCTAAAATAATAAAAAAAAACTAACGAAGGTGAAGATTTCTACATGTTCGATACTGGTATTGAAGAGCCAGATAGAGTAATAGTATTTTCTACGTATTCAAATATAATTCATCTATCTTATAACAAAACATGGATATGTGATGGAACATTTAGAAGTTCCCCATGCGGCTTCTATCAAATTTACACGATAATGGCGATAATAAATTGCAAATCATTTCCTTTGACATATTTAATTATGAAAAAAAAACTCCAGGCCGCATATAGCAAAGCTTTAAATTTTTTGAAATCTAAATTGCAAAGTTATCCTGAAAATATTATTATAGATTTCGAATCCACTGCTTTACGCGCAATTACAGATGTTTATCCTCAAACACGTGTCGAAGGTTGTTTTTTCCATTTTTCACAATTGTTGTGGCGAAAAATTCAGCAATTACATTTATCAATTATTTATAAAAAGGAGAGTGAATTTAGAATGTGTGTTAAAATGATCTTATCGCTTGCATTCATTAATAATAATGACGTTTTTAAATTGATCGATGAATTGGATTATTATTTTAAAAATCATTATTTCCATGAAAAAATTGATCTATTATGGTCATGGTTCAAAAATTTGAATTTGAAAAATAATAACTCATTTAATATATTTTTAATTGATTTTTGGTCAGTTAATAAAAGACTTATAAATTTAGATCCAATGACAACAAATTCAATAGAAGGTTGGCATAGGGGATTAAATATGAATATAAGAATCGCCCACCCCTCAATAAAAGAAATAGGATTAGAATTGTTGCGAGAGCAGAGAAAAGTGAACTTTAACATTGTGAAAAATTTATATACCCAAAATGCTGACTCTTCAATAACAGAAAGAAACAAATCAATCAAATTAATTCTTGAAAGTGGAAAAATCAACATAAACCATCTCAGAGCGATAGCAGGGTTGATTGATTTGAAAACGAACAATTAAATTTTAAATTTCTCTTTTTTAACTTTTAATTAAAATTTATTTTACATTAGAACGAAAATTTATAATTTTTTTACAAAAAATTGAAAAATTACGATTTATTTATTTAATATAATGCCTACGCCTAACCTTATGGGTTACCACATATCACAATCATTTGACCTTTGGTTACTGGTGTACTTATATAATAACAATTCAAACTTCACAAAGACATTTATGTGCACGCGGCATTCTTTATATCCTAAAAACTACTGTGTACGCGTGTTTTAAACTAGTTTTCATTGTCATTATATATCTAATACTGTGTTTTCGAGATATATTGTCAAATGCCCTACAACTCGAGAGCCTTATGTCTCATTTTAATATAAGATCAAGCTTTGCTGCCATTCCAAACTGTTTCAATTCTAAAATACTGTCATGATTCTATGTCGCTTGATTGCATTGACAACATCTTTTTTAAATTTATTAAATGAAACCAAGGGTTCGAGTCGAACTCTACATATTCATCTTGTTTTGACTCTTGATCTACTCGGACTAGATGTCCTTTTTACAATGAAAATATGATAACATCTAAATATCAAATATAGGCTTGATAAAATGAACATTAAATTCAGTAATTAACGCATGCATCCCAAAAAACATCGTGGCCGCTTTTTCGATACCTCCGAATTAATGTTTCGTAAAAATTAAAAATATGGGTCTTTAAATCGATAAATTTCGAAAAAAATTTAGGGGTAAATTTTTGGGGCGAAAAATCATAGTTTCGCCCCAATGTGGCGAAACTAAGCTTTACGATTTTATATGTTGAATGCCCCAGAGATAAGTTTGTGGTAAGGTCAAGTCGCCTCCAATTGTTTTTTCTAATTTCATAAAGAGTTTTATTCTCTGATATTCTTAAATTAATTCATTTTTATTCGTTATACCCCTAACTATGGAATTTACTGTCGGATTATACGGCCAGTGACTATGTGTGTGATTTAATATTTTTAGCATCGTTTTGAAGTTAACTGATAAAAACTGCCATCCATTGTCAGTTAAACATTTACAGAGAGCCTCGTAGATTTTATGCCATTTTTCTGCAAATTTCTTTTCTATAATTTCAGAATTAATTTCCCAAATGAAACATATTTCTCTAAATCGGCCATACAAATCAGTGATTACTAATATATAGAATTGTTCCTTTTCGGCATCACCAATCTTAAAGTTATTAATGTTTATTGATCCTTTAATATCCAAGGCTACTACTTCATTTTTTTCATAATATTCGTTTGTTACCACGCCCTTAAAACACTTAAAGTCCCTTTTCCTATTACATATTTCGCAGTTAAGGCATATGCCTTTATTGATTTTTACTATACCTTTTATATTTATGTAAATATAAATTGTATATTAAATTTATGTTTTCCGGGATGTCCGAGTTGGTCATGAAGTTTTTTAGAAAATTGTATTTTTCCATAGTGTTCATGTTGTTAAAAAAGTTCTCAATTCTTTCTTAGTATAGTTTTTAATTGTAACTGATCCTGGATTCAGAATCTCAATAAGAAATTTTTCGTTTTCGGCTACATCTTTTATGGTTAAAATCTTTGATAGGTAATAGACCTTTGAATTACATTCACCCTTTATGTGCCTGATCTTTTAGTCGTATTCTTTTAAAATTAATTTCCATATGTTTATTCTTTTTGTTAGGTCACCTTGAAAAATTATATTTGCATTGTCAGTTAAAATGATTGTTTTTGAATTGAAAATAATTTATATAAATGTTAGACAGATTTCAGAATTGATAAAACTTCCTTTTCTATTGCAGTGTAGTTTTCCTCACATTTCGTATATATTTTTCATAAAATATCCTATTATCTTACCATTTTGCTCTAATACAGGACCTGTACCTCTGTCAGTAGCATCTCATTTCAATGTAAATGATTTATTTAAGTCTGGGTATTTTAGTAAAAGTCTTTTTTCAATTTCTTTCAGAATATTTTTCATCAACTTCTTATCTATTTCGGTAAAAACAATATTTTTTATCTTCGTTTTTTAGCTTGTCATAAAGATTCGCTGTTTTCAGTGATATATCCTTAACGTATTCCCCAAAACACTTTAAAAACCCTATAAACTTCTCCAATTTTTTCCTAGTATTAATTTGATTTTTGTTTATTTATTCTAGTTTTTAAATTTCTGGTTTCGTGCCTTTTTCTGATATTTCATGACCAAGAAATTTTACTGATTTTGCGGCAAATGTGCTTTTTTCAAAATTAATTTTGGCACCCGTTTTGTTTAATATCTCGAGAACGGATTTAAGTATTTCCTAGTGATCGTTAAGGTTTTTCGCGTAAATCAGAATGTCGTCAATGTAAACGAATACGTTAGGAATATCACTTAAAATACTGCTCATTGTATATTGAAAGGTTCTTATAGCATTAAAAAGTCCGAAAGGCATTCTTAAAAACACATAAACATTTTTCATAATTTTAAATCCAGTTTTTAAATATCCCTTTCATCTACTTAAATTTAGTAATATTCTTGGTTTAAATCAATTAAGGATAAAATTAATGAAGAATGAAGAATGAAGACTTGCGAGTATTTCTGAGATGTTAGGTGTATATTGGTTCACTTTATATGTTAATGTATTAATATAACGATATTCTACAATTAGTCTGATTTTATTAAACGTTTCTATGATTGAAAATGCTGGAGATATATATTTTGTCATTTTTTTTTCTTATATCTTATTCCTTTAGAGTTCTTCAAGATGTTTCTTTACGTCATTTCTTATTCCTAGCGACACTGGATATTCGAATAAATTTTTATCAACCACCGTTAGTTCTATCGTATGTATTAATCCAGTTATTCTTCCTAAGACTAGGTTTTTTCTTTGGCTTTTCGGATGATTCGATCTAACTTCTCTTCGCATATTTCTATTTTTAAGTGCTTTGGATTTGTTAATTTTTTTTCTGCAAAGTTGATATTGCTATTATTATTTTGAAATTCATATTCAGTTCCATCAAGTTTTAATTTACCGTTTACAAGATTTATTACTGTGTCGTTTGCATTAAGGAAACACATACACAATATAATTGAATCTTTCGACCTCCCTAGGATTCAGAAGTTCGTCATGTAGAAATATTATTGTCGCCTAAAAGTAAAAATTTAGTTCTATTTGTTCTTTGTCTAAATGTTTTTCCCATCAGCAGTTCGACCGATTGTTCACTTTGACGTTTGGATGAATTGAAATTTACCTTGTTCACTATCGACCTAGAAATATTGTTATTATCTTCGCAAGTATCTATTACAGCTTTAATTTCGTGCCCTTCTATGTATACTTGCAGTTCAATAGATTTAGAGGTGTTTTAAGCTCTTTTATTAGGTAATTACCTTCCGTATTTTGCACTTTTTTGTATTATTGTGCATTTTTCAATTCCCTAAATTCTTGGATGATGTGGGTTTTCTATTTATGGAATATAAAATTTTATTGGTTTATCCAGTCTTTTACTTTTTGAATTTTTAAACTCGGATTTAAATTTTTCTTGTCTAAACTGATCTGTCAGAATTGAAGTTAATTCTGATTGATTTTGATTGAGATTTACCGCTTCAAACTTTAATATTCTCTCGATCAGTTGAGCTTATTGAGCTTTCAAAACCTCTAGGATTGATTTAAAGTCTTGATTCGCATACTTTGGAATGTTAAAATGGATATTTCCATCAAGAACACTAATAAACTTCTTCTCTATTTTCTCTTGAAGCATATTATTATTTTAATCTAAACATATGGCTAGCCTGATGCAGTTCCTCTCTATATTTATAAGATACTTTTTTACCATGTAATAATCAGACTGTTTCATGTTTGAAAGTTTTTTTATATATTGAAAGGCTGTATTTTTATTATATTATAGTTTTCATATTTTATCTAAAGTCTCTTCCGATCTTCTAGTTGATCCAATTTAATATTGAATATTGATATCTACTATTTGGCTGAGAACCTCTTGCTGTGTGCTATTAGACCAACCACAGATTCTTGCTACCTCAGTGAAACACACTCTCCAGTTTATTATGTCTTTATCATAGATAGACTGAAATAAATTAAGTTTATGAATGATCTTTAACCCCGATATTTCGTTGTTAAATTCGAATGATGCTGTATCACTAGTATGGCAATTTAGGCTATCTTCCTGTTATCAATCTCTTCATTTTTTATTTCGTTCTTAAGTTTTATCAGAAATTCCTTTGAGCTCAAAATGTGCTGACCATTAAGTAAATGTAAATTGTTGTAGAATGAAATAAAAACAGATTTGTTAAAATTATTTATTCTTCGGAATGACATAGGTTGTGTAAACATGTTCTTATTTAAGCCTTTTTAATCATTTTTTTGAAAAAAATCGTTTCTCAGAATTCGAGTTTATTTATGATCTAGAATTGGACCAAGACAACTTTTATAAAATTTTTTAATCAATATTTTTTCCTATTGTTTGTTACTGATTTTTTCTCATGTTTGTGATTTTGCTCACTGAATGACACTGCAGCCACTTTATCTTTTATATAAATTATATTAAATTTTTATGCGCAAAAATTAAATTTAAATATATTTAATTTTTCATTCATATAAAAATCATATAATGTGCATTTTTGGCGTAATTTTTTTGATATTAAAAAAATTGATTTTTTCGCTTTTAATTTAACTGTGCATTTTTTGGGCTATAAATTTATAACAAATATAAATGATTTTTATAAAAATTAAAACCTCCATTAGAAATCATTAATTAATTTTTGGCGAAATTTGGTTTATGCTGCTGACAATAATTAATTTTTTTTAGAAAAACATTTCAAGATAAGTCTTAATGGTAGACATATTTCCGAACAAGACCGGATCTTCTATATCAGGGATGTCAACCCTGCGACCTTTGAGTTGTAAAATGCGCCTTCATCCATATGCGATTAAAAAATGATCTCGTTGAGATTTGAAATATCCACTCTAATATCAATGTTAACGAACCCATTTTGTCGTTCTCTCCTGATTTGCGAATACCTATTGTTTCAGATCTTCATTTTATTGTCTTACACAAATAAAAACACAACTTAAGAGTCAAATGAAAATATTCGCGTGGAGGATCTACTTTAATTACAACTAAGCAGATTATAACCTGATATTAAATCACTTTCTAAAAATACAGGTCAAATATCTTATTAAATTAAGTTAGTTATTTATTGTGCGCGCGAAACGCGACGCGTATTTTACTTTCAATTACACCTTATTTTCATTTTTTTAAATTTATCATGCGAGACGCGTTACATCAATTTGAGAAGATTTACATATATACGAGAAGCGCCTCTCATCATATATGCTACGAAGTGTTATAATTAAGGCCGTTAAAATGCCGGCACCAGGCAAAATTTCAAAAAAACGAGCATTTATATTTTTTTTTAAAAAAAACGAATTTTGGGTACCGGTTTTTTATCCTATAAATGAATAATTTATAGTCTTACAGTGCACCAAATAAATAAATTTCGGGAAAAAAATGCTTTAGATAACTAACAATGAGCAGATATGTATGCCTTGCAATTAAAGTTTAAAATATTCACCAAAATAAGGTACAAAATATGTGAAAAGACATCTTAACTCACAGACCCATGTTTAAAATGAAAATCGAGTAGGAGCTAAAAATATTTTCGAAAAAACATTTCCTATTACAGTTTTCAATGAGACTTTTAGTCAACGGTTAGTTGAAGCGCTTACTTCGGCAAACATAGCGCTTTATAAATTACATATCCGACTTTAAAAAAAATTGCAATATTTTACAGGTAAAACTATACATGATGCATCTTATTGCAGAAAGTTATTGATTCCAATATTTGAAAAGAATAAAAGAAGAAATCCACAAAAAGCTTAAGAAAGAAGATATATTTTTGTAATTTGACGAAACAACAGACACCAATGGAAGATATATTCTAACATCTTTTGTGGTTTATGTAGTGAAACGAAAAAGAACAATGCCTATTTACTGCGTACTGTTTAGCTAGAAAAAACAAAAATCGAAATGTGAGTCCAGAAATAATTAATCTAATGATTGTTGCACAGAGGCAAAAAAAATTAAAAACTCCGATTAATTATTTCTGATCCAGCTTCATATGCGGTGAAAGCTGTTAAGGGTCTAAATTGTATTTTTTCTGATCTAAAACATGTAAAAAGTTTGTTTCGCATGTTGCATAGACTCTGCGAAAAAAATAAGAGATATTTCGCCACTATCTAATTTTATCACCTCAGAAATAAAAAAAATTCTATAAAAGAACAAAGAGAAACAAAATTTATTTAGTAATGTTACTTATTTAAAAACCCCCGGAATTCCAATAATAACGAGGTGGGGTACATGGCTTAATTTTATGTCTGAAATTATTGTGAACTATTATCTATACAAACTGTTCTTGATTAAGATAGCAGGAGAAAAACAAAAATATTTTGGGGTTTGCAGTACACCTGCAACATCAATATGAAAAACTTGATCTTAACTTAAAATTGATAAAAATGTCAAAAATGAGAAAT
>SDVU01000564.1:0-12294 GCA_016256075.1 Dictyocoela muelleri | reverse complement strand
AAGAAAATTACATTTTTCTTTGCCGTGACATATTGCGTAGTTTATGATATTTTTTTAGAGGAGAGGTTCTTAAAAAAGGTTAGAACCTTGTTTTCCAGAAATGTCACATACCCAAACCTATGAGAATACTATCTGGTTCATGATAACATATTAAGACAAATATTAAATGTTTATTTAAACTTGAACAATTGTTTTTTTAAGACTACAGTTATTGGCCGATCAATTTTATTTTTCGATTATTTATTAAGTGACTTTGATTTGAAGCAAGATACTTAAATGTTACATTTAAGGGTGTTAACTAATGAGCTGTTCGATTTTATAATTTATGCAATTTTTTTAGTTATGATAATTTTGATTTTTTTTAACAATGCAAATTCTTTTAAGTTTTGATAAAATTTTATTCCGAAAATAAATTTGATTTAGATATAAAGATTTTTTATGTAAAATTAATATGCAGAAAAGTAATCTAAACAATTTTTAAATATTAAAATAAACTGCGGAGTTTTTTTTTAATACAGGAAAGGTATTTATTTATAACACATTTAATGTCAGTATTGTTTACGATAGGACTATTTATAATAAATTTAATTGATATTAAAAACGTAAAATTTAAAAATTACTCGCGATTTTATCCATTATAAAAAAATATTTTTGATGGAACAAGATATCTAAAAATAAGAGTAATAAATTTAAATAAAAAATATTATTTAAAATAGAAATTTTTTTTAAATAAAAAATTAGTATAAATATAAATATTTTCTTAAAATAATAAAATGTTACTTAAAATAGAAATTTGACGATTTTTTAAAATAATAATAAACATTTAAATAAAATTAACTTAAAGAATAACCTTTAATTGATAAATAAAAAAGTCAACTTAAATAATAAACTTTAATTAACAGCTACAATCATTGCTACTAGTGCTATAACCAGGTGCTAATGGTGTTTCAACATTTGCGATTACAGCCGTGGAAATATTCTCACATCCTGCTACATCAGTGTTGTTTTTATCCCCGCAGTTTATACTTCCAGAATTTTGAGATCTTCCTGATGTCATTGGCATTTGTGGTTCACAAACGCATTCAAGGTTTCCAAATTCTGATTGAGAGCTTGATGATGAGCCGAAGCTTCCAGATGATGACGGTGGGGCTGGTTGAACAGGAACAACTGGTATTACGGGTTGTGGCGGCGGCGGCGGCGGTGGCGGTGGTGGCGCTGCTGCAACAACTACTGGTTTCGGTGGCGGCGGCGGCGGCGGCGCAACAACAACTGGTTTAGGCGGTGGTGGCGGTGGTGGCGCAACAACTACTGGTTTCGGTGGTGGCGGCGGTGGCGGCGGCGGCGGCGATGGAGAAGGTGGTGCCGAAAATACTACCTGTTTAGGTTGCGGTGGTTGAATATAAATCGGCTGTGGTGATTGCGTTGAAATTTCGCTGTAATTAGATGATTCAGATGATCCGGAGCTCCCTGAGCTTCCCGAACTTGGTGGCACACCTGAACCACTGCCTGATTTAGGTTGTGTTATAATAACCGGTGTTGGAGGTGGCGATGGTCGCGATTGTTGTTGCGGAATTGCTGGTGGTTGGGAAACTTGTTGTTGTGGAATCACTTGTGTTGGCGGCGGTAGTTGAATAAATCTTGGCGGCGGCGGCGGCGGCGGTGGCGGTGGCGGCGGCGGCGGTGGCGGTGGCGGCGGCGGCGGTGGCGGTGGCGGTGGCGGTGGTGGCGGCGGCGGTGGCGGCGGTGGCGGTGGCGGCGGCGGTGGCGGCGGCGGTGGTGCAACTGGCGGCGGTGGCGGTGGCGGCGGCGGTGGCGGCGGCGGTGGTGGCGGTGGCGGCGGCGGTGGCAATTCTACATCTTCACATTCTTCAACAGTGTGAGTTGTACACTTAGTTGTTGTTTTTGGCTCTGGTGGCGGAGGAGGCGGTGTGACAATAACTGTTGGTGGCGGCGGCGGTGGCGGTGGCGGTGGCGGTGGCGGCGGCGGTGGCGGCGGCGGTGGTGGTGGAGGTGGTCTTTCAACAACTGTTTTAGTCGGCGGTGGTGGCGGTGGTGGCGGCGGCGGTGGTGGCGGCGGCGGTGGCGCAACTTGAGGTGGTGAGACCGGCGGTGGCGCAACTGATAGCTGTGGTGGCAGTGAGACCGGTGGCGGCGCAACTGAAAGTTGTGGTGGTGAGACCGGTTGTGGTACAACTTGTGGTGGTGAAACTGGTTGTGGCCCAAATGTTTGTGGTCCATAATTTCCTGGTGTAAAACTATAATTACCTGATGATGGTGAATTACCACCTGTTGACGAACTAAATCCACCTTGTGGCGGACTTAAAAATCCAACCATAGGTGTATTTGATCCACCTCCAGGTTGTCCCGGATAAGGAACTCCTACCAAGTTACCACCTGTAGGGGGACCAGAAAATCCACTTCCAGTACTACAATTGCACACTGATGGATCACCAGATCCCACAGGAGCTAATTGTCCCCCTGATCCTCCTGAATCACATTTCATCTCACAATCCATTTTAAGCTCTGCTAGAACTATATCGAGTAAGAACCTCATTAACATGAACTCCAAATTCGACCCCCTTAAATAGTTTTTCTTGAAACATTTTAGGTTTTAACTTTCTAAATACACCAATAAAAAAAAATGAAACATTTTTTTCAAAAATTTTTATTACTTTATTTAGTAATAACGATTTTGTGACAAGTTTTGTTTTCAATTAAAAAAATTTTTTTTTCTAAAAAATTTACCTTTTAATAAAAATTTTTTAAAAATTTAATTAAGAAATTTTAATTTTTGAAAGACATATCCGTTAAGTGTCAATAAAAATATTTATTTTAAATTTTAAAAGTCAATTTTTTTTAAATTAATATTTCTTAAAATAAAACATTTTAAGGATTTTTTAACTTTTTCTAAATCTTTAATTTCCGATATAATCTAAAATAAAGATTATTTTTAAATTTTTTTGCTTAAATTAGCAAATTTATTTCTTTTAAGAGAGACTTTTTTGTTTTAGACTTTATTTGACCTCTTTTTATTTTTAGAATAAATAAGAACGATAATTTCTAAAGACAATTTTTAAGAAATAAATTCAACAACAATCTGAATTTATCAAAAATTTTAAGAAATAAAAAGTAAGGTGCTTTACAAAATTTAAATTCTCAGAATTTTTAAATCAAAAGTCTTCAGTTATTAAAAATATTTATTAAAAATATTAAAATATTAAAATATTTATTAAAGTTTATTAAAAAATATTAAATAATATTAAATAATATTAAATAATATTAAAGAATATTAAACTTTATTAAAGAATATTAAAAATATTTATTAAAGTTTATTAAAAAATATTAAATAATATTAAAGAATATTAAAGAATATTAAAGAATATTAAACTTTATTAAAGAATATTAAAAATATTTATTAAAGTTTAGAATACCACCCCTAACTTGTTTATTTATTATGATTAAATTCAATATTTTTATTATAAAATTAAACCTTAACTTAAATGAACTTTACTATAAATTCAAAAACTTACTATTTTTAACAATATTTTTTAAAATGATCAAAAATCTCAGAAATTAAATAAATTTCGTAAAAAATTATAAAAATATCAACCTTTTCAATTTATTAATCATTCAAAACAACACGATTAAAATCATCATTAGAATTTAAGATCATCGATTCCTCGTAATTTAAAATATAATCAGCAAATTCATAATTAATATTTTGAATAACCCATTTTCTTATAACTTCAGGATAAATCAAAAGTTCTTTTTCTAAATATTTATTGAAATTATTATTCTTATTAATTTTATAAGTAACTTCATTATTGTTATTTTCTTTATTGTTATTTTCATTATTGTTATTATTCCAGATAATAATTAAACTTTTATATAACTTACAAATACTTACGATATCATCTAAACAAAGTTTAGCTACTAAATTATCATTTCTAACAAGCTTCAATTTATTAATAGCTTCGTCTAATTCTTCTTTACTAAATCCATACTTTAAAATTTCATTATAACTTTTGAATTTCAAATTATCGATAGTGCTAAACTCTAATAACTGATAAAGATCTTTGATATGGTCTCTTTTTTGCAAATAAAATATTTTATTGGTTGCTGAGAGGTGGTATTTGTCTTTAATGATGAATGTGTTTGATGTGTTTGTTTGTTTTATTGAATAGCTTTTTGTTGTGATTAGGTAGGCATTGTCGGTGCCTCTAAAAAATTTTGGTAATTCTGTGGTTTTGATGAGAATTAGAGTTCTTTTTTTGAATTTCATTGAATGGGGATCATTAATGATTTTATTGTTTAAAATGTAATTTGTTGTTTAAAAGCAATTTAAGGTTAAAATATAATTTAAGGCTTAAATATGATTTAAGGCTTTTATTTAATGATTAATCATTAATAAAATATTAATCATTGTCACGCACTCAAGCTGCTACCTTCTCCAGATCGCCACCAGGTTCAAGTCTCGATAGAACATTTTTTAATTAAAATTTTATCTTTTTTAATTTTTATTATTTTAATTTTTAATTTTTTGATTTTTAATTATTTTAATTTTGATTTTTGAATTTATTTATTTTCTTAATAGATTTTTATATCCAAATATTTTTTTTTATTACTAACACTGTCATTTTTTAAAGATTTATAGAATTTTATTTTAAAAAAGTACACAAAAAAAATAAAATAAAAAAAAGAATATAAATGTGTCACACTCAGCCCGCCAATAGGATTCAGTTTTTTGATTTAAATCTTCTTTTTAATAAATTATGTCAAGGCAGCTCTAGTTTAATAATAGACCTCTTTATAGAAATATGTTAAAATTTTAAGCAATAAGGTCTATTATCTAATTTAATAGACTACATCGTGACAAATTTATTTAATATTTTTTATTAATATTTAAATATTAGTAATGTAATTATTATGTCGTGTGGTCTTATGGCAGATAATTAATAGTCAAAAGTTTGAGTTTGTTTGGTTCGATCCCGGTGAGAAAATTTCTTTAATAAAAACTTAAAAAAAAATAAATTATTAAGAAAAAAAGTAAAAAGAGTCTAATCTAGACCTGAACCTGGTGGCGGGCTGGGCGCCACAAATAATAATCATAATAAAGATTAGTCCGTTTAAAATAATTTTATTTGCATAAAATATATTTTGTTTTTTTAAATTTTATTTTTGTCGATAAAAGTTGAAAGAAGGGGTCTATTTAATAAGTTTAATATGAAAAAATACCTTTGAATCTATTATTATCAGTACTCATCTGATTTATTTGTCAAAGATAATTTAATTCCACATATTATTTGAAAAGATAAATGGGATAGTCCAAATATTCTCCAAAGTAACCTAGTCCATTTACCAAAATACACCAAATATAAAAAATTATATTACCCCTTTATGAACGTAAAATTTATAGAGAGAGATTTACAAAGATTAGATGATAAAGAACTGTTTGATTGATGTGCCTCAAGGGGGCTCTGTAGTCAGAAAAGCTTTGTAATGATTGTTCTGACTACATGAATTTAAAAATTTATAAAATTAATAAGAGTTTTCTAGCATATCGATGTATTAGTAAGGGTTAATTGTCCTTTTAAAAACACTATAGTAAACATTTTAATAGGGTTTTTGATTATTTCGAGCAAAATATGAAAATAAATTTAAAAAATATAGGCAAATATAGTTAAGAACTCTATTAAAAGCCTTCATCAACTCCATACATTCAGTGTCGCGAAATTTGATTATATTTGTGATAACAGAATTAATTGAAAAAATCTAACTGCTGGACTTCTCAAGTCGAAAGATAAGCAGTATAAATTCTATTATACAGGTGATTAAACGATGTTAAACTATAAATATAAGTCCTCCGCGGTCGATGAGTTGATATAATTTGTGCCTTAGTAATTGTAGAATCGAGATGTAAGACAACTAGGATGTTGTGTGTATCACACCGGATAAAAAGGTGGTGACAACATTACAAATAATATGTAAACAATTAGTTCCAAGCTCGATAGTTCATACTGACAAACATAGATCTTACGGTTGATTAACTCAAAATCGCTTCGAACATATGACAACATGTCATAAATCTAATTTTGTTGATAATATTAATAATGTTCATATTCATCATTTTGAATCAATGAATAATTTAATAAAAACAAATTAAAAAAATGTGTCTTTACAGACATGAGGTCACAATTTATAAGTGAAAAATCTTTTTTCTTTAACAATAAGAAAAACGGCTCTTGAATTTTTGCGGAAAAACGGACATTACGCAAAATTTTTAAAAAATATTTTTAGACCCTTATTTCACTACTATTTATTATGAATAAAACATTATTTATTTTTCATGAAAAAAAATATTTCTGAAAATTTAAAAACTACGAGGTTAAAAAGATTTTGCGTTGTTTAGACCATATTTAAAAAATATTTCTGCTGCTAATAATAATTTCGAGGCTTATATAGAATTTGAAATCTCGAATATAACAATCCAAACATGTATTAATTCTTTTCATTAGTAAAAAACCAAGATATTATCTATTTTCAAATGAATTATGCAGAAAATTTTTAGATTAAATTTTGAACTCAAAAAATTTTTAAAAACTAATATATTGTAGTGTCCTTGTTTTGGTTTGTGACATTACATGTTTCAGGTTTAGATTGTTTATCAATTTTTATGTTTTAGGTTTATAAATGTTTGAAGTCTATCTGGTTTTAAGTTTTAACAAAACTATAAAAGGAAGTGAATTTATGAAATGATGGTGGAATTGAATAAAAGGTTTGAAAATAAGAAAAATCTAGTTTATTCTGAGAATTTCAATTCTTACATTAAAAGTATTTATGTTAGAAACATTCTCAATGTTAGGCCTACCGTAACCGGTAAAGGCAATATAATATTTAAAAATGAATGAAATGTGTCAAAATGAATTTTATCTGAAGATAAACTAATGAGGCGTTTGTAAATGAATATTTTTATTCGCCTCTTTGATTTTTCTGGGTTAATTAAAATTTTTAATTTTTTTTTAAATTTTTGCGCAAATGTCCGCTTTTGCACTTACGCGCAAAAGCGAAAACAATAATGTGTCATTACAGACAAGAGGCCACAATTTCTAAGTGAAAAATCTTTTTTCTTTAATAATAAAGAATATATTTCGGAAAAAAAAATATTTGAAATAATTAAAGGAAAAAAATTTAATTTAATACCTAGACCAAAATTTCTCCGGGGAAAATTTTGGTCTAGCACCAAGGTAAATCTACTAAAAATCATGATAGTATATTTTAGCTAATATTGTTTGTAAAACAACAAAAATGTCTGAACAAAGGTTTGAGTCAACTCATAATATGTTTAACACTTAATATGTATTAAATTTACTCATGATAAAATTTAGAAGTTAAAGTTAAACGTAATTTATCAAACATAAAGAGGACTTCATCTAGTAAGAAATACATTTTTTTCTATTTTTTTGTGTTTATTTTAAATTTAGAATAACATAAATGATATTTTAAATCATTAAATAACTGAAAATTGACTACCCCATGTCGATAAATGCAGAAATACAAAATGTTGAAAATCAATTGAAAATAGAACCCAAAACAAAACTTCTGAAACTTAAACATAATCTTCTTTACGCATATTTATTAAATTTAAAATTGTTTCAAAATAATAATTCAGATGTTAAGGATAAAGATAATAATGGCGATGATAATATTGATAGTGATGAAATCAAAGAAACTCTTAAAGAATTATCAACATTGCTGGATAAAATATTAAAAATTGAAAATAAAATTAATTATAATGAAAATTGTAAAGGGTTGGTTGGCAAAAATGATGTTAATAGTCGAAATATAACTTTAGATATGATGAAGAATAAAAGTATATTCGATAAATTTAAAAAGAAGTCTAAAGGATCGAAAAATAAAATGAGAAAGAAGGGTGATAATATTAAAGAGAAACGGAAGATTACTGAGAAAAAGGTAAGTACAAAAAAGACTAGAAGCAGTAGGTTTAATTAAATACGATTTTTTATACTTTTTAAGAAAAAAAATTATATACTTTTTAAGAAAAAAATATAGAATACCTTTTTTAAAAGAAAATATGATTATTTTGAGAACTATATCTGTTTAAAAATCATTTTTAACAACTATTATCTTTAAATTATCAAAATATCTATGTCTATCAATAAAATAATTTAGTTGAACATTAATATTTAATTGAGCCTTTGAGTTAAACATAATAAAACCATTAAAATTCATAAATATATATGAAATTTTTATATTATCAATGAAATGCTTTTGTAAAATTAACATGAAATTTTATTATTATATTACATGTTGACAACATCAATAGCTCTCAACCCGAAAAGTTGTCTCTTACCGTTAATCCGAGACTTTTGGTTCTTGGTAATCAGATAATACGATACTTCCTAAGCTATCCAGATGCCTAGCTGTATACGCGATCTTCGTTTTATATATGACTCAGCAGGATACAGGTAATTAGTAGCTTTTCATGAATTTAATTTTAAACTGTTTATTTTTCCGAGATGTGTCGATGCACTCATCCCTACGCCTAAGAGGGTCCCTTCTACTCCATTGTAATATTAGACTAAGTCTTAATCAGCTATACCACGCCGGAACAACTGTATATTACTACTATATTTCTATGGTTTTTGAACAGTAAATGTCATTCCCTACTTATTTATTAAAGAGTGACGTCAGTTATTAAAGAGTGACGTCAGTTATTAAAGAGTGACGTCGGTTATCAAAGAGTGACGTCATCGGGATTCGAACCAGGATACTTAAATTCACATTCAAGAGTGTTAAACATCGAGCTATTTGGCCCATTTATTTTTTTATTCAATTTTTTTCTTTTATTTTTTTCCTTTCATTTTTTGGCACTGAGTATCCATATTACCCAAATTTAGAAACGTAAATAAGAGCTCATAAAAAATGATTTCATATTTTTAAAGGTCAGAGTTAAATACTATGAAAAAATATTTTTTTCTTAAAATAAGATCTATATAGGGAAATATTATCTAAACAGATCTTCGATCTGATCAGATAATATTTCCCTATATAAATCTTGTTTTAAGAAAAAAATATTTTTCCTCTAGTATTTAACTCTGATCTTTAAAAACATGAAATCATTTTTTTATGAGCTCTTATTTACGTTTACTAAATTTGGGTCAAATTTTAAAATTTTAGCATTTTGCTGGCAAAATAATAAAAAACTTTTTTTAACACCTTTCCCATGGGCAGACCTATGAAAAACGTTGATGAAATGAGATATTTCAAATAATAATATATAATATTAAAAAAATACGAAGAATTCAATTTTTACAAAGGTTCGGGATTATTCCAGAAAAAATGAAACGTAATAAATGTAGAAATTTTATGATCCTTGAAAATTTTCGTTCTTGTTCTCTGGGATATATGTAGAGATGTATAAAATGTCGAAATCGAAGATCTGTTTTGCACTGAAAAATTTTAGAAGATTGCAAAATTTATATTTTAAAATTTATAAGATTAGCATATTTATACTTTTATAAAGATTTAGGACCAAAAGAAGCAATACAAGAATTGAAAATAAGCCAAACTACACATTATTATTATATGAAAATATTTGATACTTTTTGCATAAAGGATTTGTTGAATAATAATAAAAAAATAAGAGGTGAAGGAAATGAGGTTCAAATCGATGAGACGTTATTCGATAATCGAAAATATAATAAGAGTCGAATAAAGAAGGCATTGTGGATATTCGGAGGAATATAAGTAGGAAGTGGGTAGTTTTTTTTTACATGAATTGCCGGACTGAACTGCCTTAACTATTCAGCATCTCATCAAACTAAATATTGAAGAGAAAACCGACATAGTTAGCGATATGTGGAAATCATATTGCCGGGCTCTTGGTACTCGCCCGTTTATTAGAAGAATATTGTATAAAGAAAGATGATTAAATGAATTGTGTAAATGTTTTTTATTGAATTGATCTTCGGTTGCTTGGTTTTTCATACCCCCTCATTTTCGAAATTTCTTTTATAGTTTAGATTTTCTAGAAATTTCGAAAATTGATTTTTTTTCCTCCTCATAATGTCTGTATACGACAATATATAGGAATTGAAGAAAAGGTTTTCAACCACTGGACTTTCAATCATTCAAAGAACTTGTATCCCGAAACAGGTAAACATACACGGTTAATTGAACTTTTTTGGATGCTGCTAAAACGTAAAATACATGATGACTTCGGAATTAACAGAAAAAAAATTCATAAATATTTGAAATTATTTGCTTGGAGGAGAAATCTCAAACGATCTTATTCTGAGTTTCTTTATTTATTAAATAAATAAAATTATATGATTTTAGTTTATATTTTTATTCTTATTTATTTGTAAATAGTTCCATTTTTACCCAAATTTAGTAAACGTACATAAGAGATAATAAAAATTGATTTAATATTTTAAAATATCAGAGTTAAATACTAGAGGAAAAATATTTATATGTCTATGATATATTAAGTTTTCTATATTTGGGACTTCTTCTCAAATATAGAAAATGTAATATATCATCGACATATAATTATTTTTCCTCTAGTATTTAACTCTGATATTTCAAAATATTAAATCATTTTTTATTATCTCTTATGTACGTTTACTAAATTTGGGTAAAAATGGATACTCAGTGCCCAAAAATTTATTATAAAAGCGGAGGGAAAATTAAAGGTAGAGTAAAACATTTTATTTTTCATTTTACTCCTCACTAATATGAATTTTATAGTTAATAAAAACAATAAATATTTAAATTTTGTTCTCAGCCCTTATTATTTTCCCTACAACTTTATAATTTCTTCTTCTCCCTTTTATTTCTTCTCCTCCCTTATAATAAACTCTTGCCTAAAATTTATATTAAAGGGAGAAAAAAAACTAAAAATTTTCCCCATCCCTATTTTTTCCATATATTTTTTCCCTATATTTTTTTAAGTCTTTCCTTTTTTCTCGTGACCTTATAATTTTCCCTTCGCCCTTATGATTAACTCTTGCTATATATATATATTCAAAATTATATTATATATTGAAACCAAGGGCTTATAATAGCCTTATTTTCCATTGCAGAAATTTTCTCTAAATTGTGCTCTGTGGCTTTTATTCGTAATTTTATATTTTACTTTCTATAAGCCATCAAAATAGTTATATTTTGTTTGTTGTTTTATCAATGATAACGCACAATAAATGTACGTATTTTTTGGAGCATTCAAAATCAACTACTCGTATAAAATATGTGTCATTACTCTTTTATACACCTTCGCTCCATTTCTGCTTCATTGCTATACTATGCGCGTATAAAACAGTGTTATAATCAGTTCCTAATAAAACCCGTTCTAAATTTAATAGTCACTCAATGGTTTTTTATTTTATTAACTTTTTTACAACCAAAAACCTCTATACGACACTTTTAAAAACTGCCCAATTGCCCAGCAACCCATTAGGACACAAAATGCCTAGATTTGACAAAAACCAATATAGTTCACTATATAAAATACTAAGGTGTGCTAAAACGGCAAACCGCTAAACTTCACTGATAAAAAAACTAAAAAATGATTTCGTATTTTTAACCGTTTCTTTTGTGTTTTTAAATTGAAATATCAAATGACAAACTATAAAATATTCAAACCTGAAAAAAGAATATTTTTGTTTTGTTTTGAATATTTTAGTAAATTGTCAATTGATATTTATTTTTTATGACATAATAGAAAGATTAAAAATCCGGCATTATTTTTAGGTTTTATTATCTTGTGATTTTTCGGATTGCTATAAAAATATATTAATTTGCAAAGTATATTATATATACAGTAATACCTCGATTTAGGGGCTCTTAGCAATGGGTCACCTTGCCCCACATTAAAACTTACTTCGGGACATATTTTCGATAAATTTTATAATTTTACATTATATTGTGTGAACACTATTATTCCCCCCTCGGTTAGCGGCAACTTGAAAAGATTTTTTTACCCTTAAGAAACAGCTTACAAATGAAGAAATTGAAGAAAATAGGGTACTAACTACTTACTTGATACACCCAGATATTTCCAAATATAGAAGATTAAAGAAAAAACGAAAACAAATTTGAACGTATCTCGTCGTAATACTCCTGAACGTATATTTCTTTTTTCATTATCTTCTATTTTTAGTATATTTGAAGCTTCGCTTCAAATATACTAAAAATAGAAGATAATGAAAAAAGAAATATACGTTCATGAGTATTACGACGAGATACGTTCAAATTTGTTTTAGTTTTTTCTTT
>SDVU01000563.1:0-12302 GCA_016256075.1 Dictyocoela muelleri | reverse complement strand
AATCTCATAATAAAATCAATCGAACACATAATTGTATATTTAATTGATTTTTTTTTTGGGGGGGGGGATATAATAGGCATGATGACTTTAGGGATATAATAGTCAAGATCCGGACTTTTTATCCAAAATTTACGGTTTCTTTAAGAAAATAATGGAGAAAAAAAAACTTCATACTCATTGATTAAGTTGGGTTTTCTGTGTCGGTAGGACATCTATAGGTAGATATTTCATTTGTTGACCTGTCAACATAGACGCCATATCAGTAAGATGATTTTTTTTGGCAGCGATAAATAAACAAAAGATGTTTAATTATAAATTCATAACCGGTAATTTAAATGGAAGGATTTTAGAGATTGCTTTGATAGCTAAAAAAGAAAAATGTGTAGAAATGAAAATACTAGTACCTATTTTTATTTTTTTATAATGCTAGAATATCATATGTTTTGGATAAATTCTAAATTTATCTCATTTTGAACTATACCCCAAATTCTACACCTTTTGCCTGAACCATAATTTTTTTTTATTAAAAATTTACATTTAAAAATAAGAAAAGAAGAAGACCAATGCTTACATTACACCAGACAAATTAATAATTTTATGAATAAAAATTACAATTAATTAAATTTAAATACCTTTGACATTTATTTATTTTTAGAAAACTGCTTATATATGACAACCTTAATCCTTTATAACCCCCCCTTCATAACCAACCTCGCTAAATAAACATATAGACACATATAGAGTCGACCTTATAACGCTATATCCCCAACTTATTAACTATATACCCCTAATTTATACCTTTAACCCTTATAACCACACTACCCCTAACCTTTATAACACACAACCTGAATATACCTTCAGTAAAATAATCATAACACGTTTTTTACAATAAGATGACAAAACACACCATGTATGTAACTACCCTTAACACCATCTATTTATTCACTAAAATAAATTTAGCATTTTCACTACATGCCCCAATTTTCCCAGAGTTTTTTTTGGGTGTATCCCATGTTTTTACAGTAAAATCGACCCTTGAATAAACTGTATGGAATTTGTATACCTTCCTATGTATTCCCCATTTTCGAATCCTATAGAAAAATGTTTTTACAAATGTAAAAAATATTGATAAGGGAAGTAATAAAACGAAAATGAGCATGTGATTTGATAAAACAATATTTGTTAAATGGTTTATTCATCATATTGAGATGGTTATGCTAATATTATGTTAAAATATATTACAGGGTTTTGCAGTTAGTGAGAGCGCTCTTTGCAGTTAGTGAGAGCGCTCTTTGCAGTTAGTGAGAGCTCTCCTTGCAGTTAGTGAGAGCGCTCGATTCAATTAGTGAGTGCGTTCTTTTCAGATAGTTCGAGCGATCTTTTCAATTAGTGAGAGCGATCTTTTCAATTAATGAGAGCGATCTTTTCAGATAGTGAGAGCAGTCTTTTCAGATGTGAGAGCGATCTTTTCAATTAATGAGAGCGATCTTTTCAGATAGTGAGAGCAGTCTTTTCAGATGTGAGAGCGATTTTTATTTTTTTTAAAAAATTCAATAACCCCCCATAACGTCAAGAAAATCAAAATTAATTATGACAAGACACTCGTCAAGGCTATTTAAACATTAATAAACCAAAAAAAGGCTCGAAAGAAATATCGACAAGTTTAACGGTATATTATTCCACCCTAGCTAGATAGTTCAGTGGTTAACATTCTTGAATGTAAAATTTTAGTATCGAGGTTCTAATACCACTGACGCCACGCATAAAAAAATGAGTGAATGAAATTAAGCGTCCAAAACAATAGAAATATAGTATTTATACAGTTTTTCTAGTGTTATATAACTGATTAAGACTTGGTATAATATGACAATCTAGCAGAAGGGACTCTCTTAGGTGTGGGGATGAGTGCAGCGACGCATCTCGGTAAAAAGTAGTGAAAAAAAACCTTGAAAAGCATAAATAAGCAGTATTCTGCTTAGTAATTAATAAAAAGAAAACTGCGCTACAAGCTGGGCTTCAGGGTAGCTTAGGTGTGTCGTATTATAGGAACACCAAGAACCAAAGGTCGCAGATCCAAGGTAGGAAACAGCTCTGGGTTTGCAGATATGGATGTTGTCAGCATTTAATATATATACACGAAAAATGGGTCTATATTTTTGAAAAAAAGGTGTTAACGCGAAAATTCGTTTGGAGAATTTTTGTCTTTGCTAAATACTAACACTTCAGTAAAGAACAGAATGTGCTATAATAAATGCTTTGATAGAGCTACGTAAGAATAAGCACCTGTTTGCATTTTTTCTGAATATAAAAAACACTGCTCGGAATAATTAATAAATATGATATATATATATATCGTGGGTTTATCTTTTTACAAGCAATTATTATAGTCAATAGCAACTTCTGCAATTCGAAGCCTAAATTACGAATTGCGAGAAATAAATAGATTAATGGTTAAAAAAATGCGGTTAAAAAAAAGGGTAAAAAACAAGGGTAAAAAACAAGGGTAAAAAAAAATTGTAAAAAAAAATTGTAAAAAAATAATTGTAAAAAAAATAAGGGATAGAAATAAGGGTAAAAAATAAGGGTAAAAAATAAGGGTAAAAAATAAGGGTAAAAAATAAGGGTAAAAAATAAGAGTAAAAAATAAGAGTAAAAAAAAGGGTAAAAAAATAAGGGTGGAAATTATGGAAAGAAACAAGTTAAAAAAAATAAGGGTTAAAAATATGTGTTATAAATAGGGGTTAAAAAATAAGTGTTAAAAATTGAGCAAAAAAAACAAGTTTAAAAAATAAGGGTGTAAAAACAAATGTTAAAAAAATAAAGTTTTAAAAATAAGGGTTAGAAATACGGATTAAAAAATCAAGGTTATAAGCTTTATAAATAAGGGTTGAAAAATTTATATATCGAGTCGAATTTTTTAGGATCATATAACTCTATCAAAAATGTGTCTATGCTCTATAGAAATGGGTCTATAAGTTTGAAAGAAATGCGTCTATAGCTTTTAAAAAATAGAACGATAAGTTTGAAATGGGTAGTAACATTGAAAAACCAGTAATTGGACTATAATAATGATCGACGGAGCTATAATAATACCACGAAGGGACTATAATAATGCAAATAAGGAACAATATAATGCAACGAAGGGAAATAATAATGAAAATGGCTATAGGCGTGTTTCAAAATTTCTATCATGGTAGATTTTTTAAAATTTCGCGTTTAAATATGCTACAATATTTTCTATCATGATAGATTTTTTCTATCATAGTAACTTTTTACCCTCATATAAATTTTAAGTATGGTATCTACCATCTTAGAAATTTCTATGATGGTAAAATTTAAATATTTTTTTGCCCTTAGAATGGATTTAAAAAATGAAGAAAACTCTTTTGAAGAAACGAAGCTTTCAGATGAATGTTCCAAAAAAATATCAACAAAAAGGTGGTCATATGCTGCAGTCGAGTTACTTATAAGCTTGAGAACAAATATAAGCAATAAGATGGCTATAAAAAGAGCAGGAAAGTCCTCAAAAAATAAGGTTCTTTGGGAAGAAATAGCTTCTGAAATGGGAGATATTATGATGGAACAATGGTTAAAAACAATTATAATAATCTTATGCAAATTTTTCGAATAAATTTGCAGAATCAAAGACATCTGGTGCAATGAAATGGAAATACTGGGGGCTTCTTCAAGATATAATTGGAAGAGCTTATTACTTAGCCAGATAACAAGATATCTATTGGTCATCAAGATGACTTAGTAGTAGTTTCAAAAATCTCTTCTTCGCCGATAAAGATTACGGAGAATATGAATAAAAAACGACCTTTTAAAGATCTTAAATATATGGTTTTTGAGAAGATTCCAAAGGAAGATGTCTCTCTTACCCAAAGACGTTTAGAAGAAAAAATCTTGTTTTTAAAAAACGAATTGAATAAGAGCAATGTGAAATATGATGTAATGGACGATAAATTAGATGAAATATTGAAAATATTAAAGAAACAATGATATTTATTTCATATCTCTTAGTAAGTTGTGAATTACCGCTCCTGCTATTACAAGTTTTATATTTTTATATTTTTCACCATAAATTATTGGGACAAAAAACCTCTTTAATTTTCCTTTAAACTAACCAAAAGCATTTTCTAAGGTAACTCTTTGTAACCCGAGGTTTTTATTAAATATCCTGTCTTCATTGGTATTTTTAGTTCTTATCGGAGTCATTATATTAGTAAATGAACTAAAAGCTTTATCTGCTATTGCATGGTATCCATTTAATTCTTCTATTATTTTCTTAAGGAGGAACTTCTATATACCCTACTATCATGATATAACCATATCAGGTGGTATGGTATTTAAACTTCATATTATGATCAACAGCCATTAACCAAATGATCGCATAATTACTATTCCGTTATAATAAGAAAGAGCATTGATACTAGGGGCTTTTATCTCAATATTAGTTCCATCTAAAACAAGAATAGTTTTGTCTAATGTTCCTTTTACATTAAACCCTTCAGAGATAGTAATATACTCGGATTCTTTAGGTAAGTTAATAAAATTTGGTGCTAATTTATAAATTTCGTCACTCTTTTTTAATAATTCGCCAGCATGTGCTATGAGACATACCTGTGTCCTCTTTTATTTTTCTATATGTAGATGCCTAGGATATATAGAATGTAAATAACAAGAACTCTGTTTTATTTTCTTCTGTGTTCTTCTCAGGAAACAGGATTAAAAAGACTGACCTGAAAATGTCTCTGTTCATTCTGAAAATCTCACTAAACTGTATATCAGTCATCTGAAATACAGTGTTGATTCATCGTTTTGTATATCTATTGTTTGTTTCTTATGAACTAGAGTCGAAAAGTAACACAAGAATATTTGTCATCCATTATGGGTTGAAAACATTTAATAAAAATAATATTTACCTTCATAAAAATTTTGAAACAGAGCCGTCATAGTTTTTTTTAAAAAAAACTATCATGATAGAAATCGTGAAACACGCCTTATTAATTAAAAGGACTGTATAATTAAAAAGTAAATAATACCCAATTTAAATTTCAAATAAACGGATTACTAGTCAAAGCGGTATCTAGCCAACATTTCATATTCCCGTAAACTCCTTTAAAAGCCGAGTCTTCCAACAGATGTATTGCTCTTTCGATACACAATTTCATTTCCTCAAAACTAGTTTTAGAAAAGTCTAGATTATTATAATTTGATTTTATAATTGAAAAAATTTATTTGATAGAATTTAGTTGCGGTGAATATGCAGGCAAATACTTTAAAATATAGCCTAATCTATCGCAAACGACCTTCACACCATTGTTGTGATAAAATTTTGGATTATCCATTATTATTGATTTTCTAGGCGCGTTATTAGAAACGTTAAATAATTCATTATTAAGAAAATCAACCTAAATTCGCGAATTTATTGAGCCTTTATAAATAGAAGGTGCAAGTATTCCATTATTAGATATAATGCATATCAAGCTTATATTTACGCCGCAGTTTTCATGTACATGTTTAACAGCTTTCATATTTTCCGGCGAATATACATAATGTGCACTGGTATGACTGTTGAACACAAGTTCATCTAGATAAATATAATTATTGTCACTGTAATGTTGGATGCTTATGGCGAAATTCGTCCTGATTTCTATAATTTATGGCAAATTTTTTTTTTCAATCGGAATTAGTGAAAGTCTTTTACGCGTATAATTAATTTTTCCATACCTCTGCATATTGAAGATATTGATGTTTCGATATTATTTTCATTTAATTTTTCTTGTATATCAGTCAGAGTTCAATCGTTTTTATTTCAACGATATTTGAAATTATTTGTGCCAGTTCATTAATTATTTTTTCAAGATTTCTTTCGATTTTATTTTCGACAAAATTATCAGAAAAATTCAGAGTCATTCTTATTGATTTGGGTATTCGCCTTGTAATGGAATGAGATACCGATAAACTTCTTGAGATTTCTTTCAAATTATTATTTTGGTTTATTAATGTTCCAATGGCCTTAAATAGGCGTCTTGTCATAATTACTTTTAGTTTTATTGACATTATGAGGGTTATAATTATTCAAAAAAAATAAAAATCGCTTTCACTAATTGATAGGATCACTCTCACTAATTGATAAGATCGCTCTCACTAATTGAAAAGACCGCTCTCACTAATTGAAAAGATCACTCTTATTAATATCTGAAAAGATCACTCTCATTAATATCTGAAAAGATCGCTCTCACTAATATCTGAAATAATCGCTCTCACTAATTGAAAAGATCACTTTCACTAACCGCAAAGAGCTCTCCCACTAACTGCAAAGAGCGCTCTCACTAACTGCAAAGAGCGCTCTCACTAACTGCAAAGAGCGCTCTCACTAATTGAAAAACCCTGTAATAGAGTGGGACAGATAGCGCTGTGGTTAACACTCTCGAATGCAAATTTATGTATCGGGTTTTAAATCCCCCCGACTTCACGCTTTAATAAATAATTGAGAATGACATTAAGGGGTCAAAAACTGCAGAAGTGTAGTATTAATATACAGTTGCAAACAGTGTGTTATAGCTGATCAGCGACATATCTAATATGACAATGAAGTAGAAGGGGCTCCCCTATATGTGGAATGAGCTCGGCGACGCATCTCGTCAAAATTAATTATGAAAACAAAAATTCATGAAAAGCTTCTAATTACCTGTATTCTGCTTAGTTATTGATAAAACGAAAATTACGTATACAGCTGTGCTTCTGGGTAGTTTTGATAAAAGAAAATATCGGAACACCAATAACTAAAGGTCGCTGATTCGAGGTATAAAACAACTCTCCGGATTGGTAACTATGGAGTTTGTCAGCATATAATATATTTATAAGATATATTAATAGAAGTTAAAAGCATGAAATAATTGATAATTAAATTCTATTTTAGGAAAAAAAAATATTTTACATTTGACAGGAAAAATTTTAATTTTTAAATTTTAGTGAAAGAAAAAATATTTTTTTATGTTTATGTGAAGAAAAAATAATTTTAAATTTTACTGAAAAAAAATTAAATTGTATGAAAAAACAGGGGAATTTTTTTTCTCATTTCGATTGCAAAGCCGGCAATTTCTATTGAAATGCTCTTCATTTTGATTGAAAAAATGTAAAATTGACAAGGTTTTTTATTTTTTTTAAAACATCGCTCATTTTGATGGAAAACAGCCATTTTGGTGTAAAACCACTACAATTTAAAAATTTTATGAAATTTTTAAATATAATTATTTTAATAATAATCATGCACACTATATTAAGACCTAAAATTTCTTTAACTAATTTATTACAACTGACATTATTATTTCCTTTTGTCATTTACGATCTTTTATAAAAAAATAGAAGAATTATAAATTTTTTACATTTATGGTGGAGTTAAATCCTATCAACAAATTTGTAGTGAATTTTTATTCTAAATATACATGCTGACAATTTACAAGCTACAAGCCCCGTTGAGTTGTCTCCTACCGTTGATCTGCGACCTTTGGTTCTCGTTGTTCCGATAATACGTCACTTTCTAAGATACTCAGAATCCCATCTGAAAACGCGATTTTCGTTTTATCAATGACTCAGAAGGAGACATGTAATTAGAGGCTTTTCCATGAATTTTTATTTTTCACTACTCATTTTACCGAGATGCGTATTTTTATTCAAACATTTATTATTAGACTAAAAATACCATTTTTATCGGCGTATATTATTTAGAATAAATTTGATTAATAAGAAAATAAGAATTATATTTTTTTAATTCTATTCTGTACAGAATTTATAACCCATAAATCTAAATTTTATATATTTAACTTGATATATAAAGTTATCATTAAGAAAAAATCATAATATTAATGTACCGAGTCAATCAGACAAATGTAAATTGCCACATTTTCGACAAATTTAAATCATGCTTCAATTCATTCACAAAAATTAAATACTTTTAATAAATTTATAATTTTTTAAAAGTTTGCGTAATAGAGAATTTTATTCTTTGCAGAATAATCTATAATATTGTGAGAATACTTGATGGTAAACATAAAAAATGAAAATTTCTTATAATGGTATATACAAAATTTCAAAAAAATTAGTAAAAATTTTATATTTGTAAACTCATATTATTTTTCATGGCTGTCTGGCGTTTCACCAAATTGGGTCGAAACGCCGGATATTCGCCCCCCAAAAATATAACCCTTTTAAATATTAAAAAATACATTAAATAAAAAGAAAAAGATATGGAAAGATTAATATAACAATTATATTCGGTTTAATTCGGTATCTGGTGTTTATTTCTCTTAGTGCAAAACTGTGGATTACTGGGAATTGGCGAGATATTATAAAAACAGCATTCTAATGCTGAGAACAAAATAATAAAGCCTTTTAAAAAATAAAAAGGAGATTATGGCTAAGATATTGATTTGATAATTGATTTTCGACATTATGAAATCGTGTAGTCGTTAATTAATTAAGAGAAATAGCATTTTATTATTAATTAATTTATGAAATTAAATTTTTAATTTATTGTTTTTAACTTTTTTTAATTTATTGAATTTGATTTTTTTATTAAATTTATTTCTAATCTGATTTTAAAAATTTTTTTTTTAATTTTTTTTAAAAAATCAAATTGTGGGGAAACGCCGGATTACGAATTTCTTATATTGTATGTACATAATTTCAATAAAATTATTAAAAATTTTAATATTCAAACACTTATTATTTTTCTCAACTTCACTCTTAAAAATTTTATTTCTTGACGCTCAAATTATGCAAGACTCATAAGCTTCTCAGAGGATCAGTTGTATATCTGAAAACACGTTATCGATGAAAAATTATAATATTTGGTAATTATAAATTTTCCAAGGATTTTTCCCACACGCATCATCCCCACACCTAGGAGAGTCCCTTCTACTTCATTGTCATATTAGACCAAGTCTTAATCAGCTATACCACACTGGAACAACTGTATTTTAATTATAGTAATTGATTACTTAATATCAATAATTATTTATTAAAGTGACTTAAAATAATTATAGCTCAATACTAAATGAGATATTCAGAAAGGTAACCACTGAGAAATCTTATTTCTCCCGATATTCTTAATAAAATTCAAAGAATATTATAAATCGATGGTTATTTTGAATGATAACATTTATTAAAATCTTTATTAATTAAAATTTAATTTCTAAAAATATCCACTAATTAAAAATTGTTTAAAGTAAAGTTTTAAAAATTTTCACCCCATGTTTGCGATCAATCTTATCAACATTCTATCAATTATATTCTACTTAAAAGGTTTATTCAGAGTAACACCCTTGATTACCGAAAAAGGAAATTATAAACCATCCAATCCAAAGTATAAAAAACTTATATTTTTAATTCTCGACGGATTACGAATAGATGCGTGTCTTCTAACAAAAAATAAAAGTTCAAAAAAAAAATCTTCCAATAACAACTCATATAATAACAAATCTTCCAATAACAAATCTTCCAATAACAAATCTTCCAATAACAAATCTTCCAATAACAAATCTTCCAATAAAAAATCTTCCAATAATAAATCTTCCAATAACGATTCAAGCAACAAGAATGAATCTGAATATCACAACAAAATGAAAAATTTTTATTTATTGAATAAAAAATTATTTTTAAGTATAAGTGGAATACCTACATCGACTTCAAATCGAATTGAAAGTATAGTTACTGGGAAGCCGTCTAATTTTTTAGACATTCTAAGCACATTCTATCATTCAAAAGTAAAAATTGATAATTTTGTACGCGTTGCCCAGAGTAAAAATCTTGAAAATAAAAGAAAAGAGAATTTCAATGAAGTTAAATCCGATTCTAAAAAAGACGATAATGCCTCTAAAAATTCTTATTATGAAGAAAAAAAGAATTTTAAAAATGAAGATAAAAATTTTATTTTTCTTGGCGACTCTGTCTGGACGGACAAGTTCAAAATTAAAAATTACAAAACAATTGAGTCATACGAAAACACTCATGATTTCAAAGAGGAACAAAAAATAATAGACAAACTATTGAATTCAATTAATAATTATGATACAATTTTATCACATCTTTTGTTTTTAGACCACTACGGTCACATGTATACGATCTATCACGAAAAAATAACAGAAGTCCTGAAAGCGTATGATGAATTGATATTGAATATCTATAATAAAATGGATGATGATACTCTTTTTGTTATTACCAGTGACCATGGTGTTAATGAAGATGGTAATCATGGGAATGTTTCAGTTCACGAGCTATCTTCTATGTGTGCAATAATTACCAAAAAAGGAAAAAAGTCAAAAGAAAAAACTTGCGGGAATTTTAGATTTAAAAAATTGTTTAAAGAGATACGTGATGATTATTTAAGGCCATCATGTTGTCTTGAAACAGATTGGATTGAAATTGATCATGAAAAAAATAAAGTTAACAATCAACAAAAAAATGAAGTTGAAGAACTTAATGTTATTCATCAAAATGATATCATGCCAACAATTTGTAATTTGATGGGCTGGGAAATTCCGTTCTATAATTGTGGGAATTATATTCATGAAATTGTCAATGATGGTTATGAAGAGTTGGCCTTACAAAAATTTAAATTGATGTCAAAAATAAATCCGGGGCGAGTATTAAAAATTATAAAATCGATAAAAAGGGGAATGGACGATTTTTTGATCAAAAATAATTCAAAAAAGATAAACCTAAAAAATAATTATAAGAAATATAATTTAACCAATCATAAAAATAATAAATTAAGAGATGCGCTGTTGCTAAAAACCAATTATATACTCACTGAATCACTTTATCAAGACCTATCCGGGTGTAATCATACGTATCTATTGATAGGATCAATTCTAATAATAATTTCATTATTTCTTCAGCGGAGAATAATATCAAGAAATACAATAATCTCAATATTAACTTCGATTTTCGCCTCAATAATGACTTCTCATTCAGTATATTCTTACATTCACGAAGATTTATTTTGGATTGCATTGTTTTTAAGTCAAAATTTCAATTTTAAAAATATTATTATAGGAATCATACTTTTTAATACTGGAAAGTTTCCTGTTCATGAATTCGATCGCAAATTATTTATAAGAAAATCATATTATATTCTTGTTTTTCTTGTTTTTGTTCTTAAAAGTATAAAAAAGCTAAAAATAATTTTAAACCAAATATGGTTACCTGAAAATATAACTAACCAATCTTCAATTTTTGATGAAAGTTGCAATAAATTTGATAATGAATCTAATAATAAGGATGATAAAGAATCTATTGGTAATGATGATAAAGAATTTATTAAAAACTATGATAAAGAATATAAACATTTAAATCAAGTTAATACATTTAAATCCATAGTAAAAGAAATGTCGGATTTTTTGGTTTTTATGTTCAATAATAATATCAAGTTAATCATAAATGTTATAGTCTCTATTTTCTTCAAAAACGTAGGCGATGAATTTGCCTTGGCTTTTATGGTCCTTAACAACGATATATCACCATTTTTATTTGATGTCTCTACAATTTTATGTTTTGATATGCTTATTGAAAATATTAATACTTTTCGAGCTTCTAACATCGAGTCAAAGCAAATAACTACGCAGTTAAATAAGTGTAAAAATAATTTCAGGTCACTTTTAAACCGAGAAATTGCAAATTTTGCACTTATGAATCTTTATATATTCTTAATAGGCATGAATTATTCATTTTCAAGCTTAAACATCCACTTAATGTTTAATATATCTAAAAGACTAACAATATTGTTCAAAATATACTTTTTGTATAAATTATTTATCGAAAAGAGAATTCATCTTTTAAATTATGGAAAAATTCATGTATTTGTCTCTACTTTGCAGATGTTTATTGTTTTTATTGTATCGTTTGTTATTAGAGATGATATGATTTTTTATTTTTTCTTTGGTGCTAGAGCGGTGTTTTTAATGTTTTTGTTTGTATTGGATAATTTTGTTAGTATTTTAAATTTCTTAGGTGTTTATTGAAATTGCATTTGATTTGAAATTCGGAATTTTAAATAAATTGCATTTTTGGAAATAAATTTTTGGTGTATATATTATATTATTGCTGACAACATCCAAAGCTGCCAAAATCTATAGATGCCATACCGGAGAGTTGTCTCCAACCATAGTCTTATGACCTTTGGTTCCTGGTTCCGATAATACGTCACTTCCTAAGCTGCCCAGAAGCCCAGCTGTATACGCGATTTTCGTTTTATCAATGACTCGGCAGGATACAGGTAATTAGAGGCTTTTTCA
>SDVU01000562.1:0-12311 GCA_016256075.1 Dictyocoela muelleri | reverse complement strand
TATATTTTTTTATTATAGAAATTTATGATGTAAAAAATTCCTCTCCCATACTAACTCGTCATAAGAAACTCAAATATTCTTTTATTTTTTCATAAGCTCTGTTGTATGAATGTTTACCTGGTCCCTGAATGAAAACTCAGTGCCTTTTTTTCTTTTCGGTTTTATTTTTCCCAATGCTTTTGTTCGTGATATGTCTGGCTGTATCTCCTTTTCATTTATAATATGACCAATGAACTTTACTTCATTCTTCATAAAAGTACTCTTCTCAAAATTTACTGAAATTTTGTTCTCCTTAATAATTGATATAACTTTTTCTAAAACATTATAATGTGATGAAATGTCTCTTGTATGGATTGCAATGTGGCCTAAATATGTCATTACTTTATCCAGATCAGAAAATAGAGTCTCCATTGAATCCTGAAATGTCATCGGCGCATTAGAAAGTCCGAATGGCACTTGCAAAAATTCATATTTCTTGTTTTCAATTTTAAAAGCCGTGAATTTTATACTATTTTCCTCCATTAGGTTTCGATAATACCTCATATTTAAGTCAATTGTTGAAAAAAAAAATTCATTTGGAAATTGAAGACAGCATATCTTCTATCTTTATGAATATATAATGAGTTTTTATCGTGATATTTATTAATTTTCTGAAATCTACTACTAATCTTATGCGACATTTATTTTATCAGGTGGAACGCGGGTGTAACAGAAGTTTGATTTGCCAGGACGAATGATTTCATTGGATTTCAAATAATCTATTTCATCTATTTCCTTTGTTCTTAGTTTATAGAGAAGTCTAAATGAACGAAGGTTAATTATCTTATCATATCTTAAAATGATCTTGTGCTCAGTATTATTTATTTTGCCTATTTCGGGATTTATAACTTTGTATGATCGAATTAAATTGTTTATTTTGCTTGCAAAATCTTATGATCGTTCCAATATAGTGTTTATTTTTGTCTTTCGCGCCAAGTTTTTAATTTTATTATCAATCATTGTCCTTGTTTCTAATTTGTAAATTTAAAATTCACGTTAATTGTATGCTCGTTTAGATCAATGACGACTTCATTTGATAACAAAAAGTCCATTCCTAAGATCATATCTGTTGTCATTTTACTTAAAATAGTTGCTTTTACTTGATAAATTCTGCTCTGGTCGTTTTGTAACATAAATTTAACAAAAGTTTGTTTGTTGCTTTGTAGCACAGAGCCATCAACAAGTTCTGATTTTAAGATTTCTGGTGATTCGTATATTGTTAGGTTCATTCTTTGGACGACTATATAGCTTATATAACTTTTAAAAGACCCTGTGTCAACCATAAATTTTACAGGATGCTTATTTATATCTCCGATAATTTCAATAACGCTTATATTTGTTAAAGGTTCTCTAATAAATGATGTTCTATTTTTTTTATTATCGTTATTTTCTTTGCATATCTTTTTTGGTTTAACGCTCTGTAGTTTGATGTATCATGGCTTTTTGTTTTGTGAAACTTACAATATTGCTGATTTTTGGGGTTTTTCAATTTGTGTTTTTCATTACATGGCGTATTTTTATGTTTATTAAATCCTTGTTCCCGGAGTATTTCTTCTGTTGTAATGATTAAATTTAATATGGCTAAAGTGTTTTTGACCTTAAATTGGACGCTATCGAGCTTTGTTCGTTTCGATAGGCCACTATAGAAGGCTTTTTAGATTTTTATTAAAGTTTGTTCTTTGCTCCAGTGTAAAAATATTGCCAGCTTATTGGTTATTTTCACTATTCTTCTCGACATTTCTTAATAGTTCGGCAATGATCTTGTTTTATCATGAATTATTTATTTTGATATTTAATTTTCTTCTCTGGTGGGTAACGCTTTGTAAATATTGCATGTAATATATCTTCCAGATCAGTATAGTTTTGAATAATTTCGATGTAATGTGTTGATTGAATGCTCTTAATACTCCAATAGCAGTTGCTTCATCCCAACCTGCTACCTTAATAGTTTGTAAAAACTCCCCTCTATATATTAATAAGTCTTGCTCTTCGATGTTTTCTAACATAGGGAATGATCGCTGAATTTGAATGTTTATATTTTGAGGTGAAATCGAACATTCTATTCTTTGTTGTTCAAATTTCTTGTGTATAGTATTTTGGTATAAGTTTTTTGAGCTCAAATTGTCGGATCCATCCAAGACCCGACCAAATACCAACAATTGATTGTAAAGAGATAAATGAGAATCTTGTTTATTTTATGTTATCTTCCTGATGGAAATACCGTCATCCGGGGGATGTCTTGGTTGATTGTTTCTGATCTGTTTATCTTTATGAGATTTCGGTGAAAAGGACTTGGCGTTAAAAATCAGTTTTCTATTATAGTTTTAAATTCTGAGAGAGATTTGTCTAGAACGTGATAAAGATGTAAATTCTGTGATTTTAATTTTTATTGATTTTTCTTTTTTTTTTCCTTTTAATTTTATTTTTAATTTAATGTCAAGGAACGACAACAAATATGAATATATATAAATGAAAGTTACAAGTACTTTAGTGGAGTGGTTAGTAACATTTGGGTCTGGGTATGCTTGATATATCTGGGTTCGAATCTCGCTGATTAAAAAAAATTAGAAAATTATTAGAAAATAATTATTATAAAATGAAAAAATAAATAATATAAAAATATTATATAAAATAAAAAAATAAAAAATGTATAACTCGGCGCATAGCATATGTAACCGCTTTGCGCGTGATCTATTAGTGGAGCACATGGAACAAAATGTCTAAAGACTATGGTTGAAGACAACTCTCAGGTTAGGCAGCTATGACTGTTCGTTTGGGCTAAAATGGGAAGAAGGTATATTTTGGTCTAAACGGTATAAATGAGACAAAAAAAAGAGTGGATTTTTTTTAAAAAAAAATACAATTATTCCCAATGTTAAAAATAAATGAATTTTAAAATTTATATAAAAAATTTAAAATTAAATAAAAATTTTCAATTAACAGAATATTGCAATTCATTTAGAAATGTGAAACAAAAAAAACACATAATAAAATAAAATTTTATTTAAATTAATATAATAAGTCATTGCAATTAAACTTAGAAAACTCAGCGAATCTATTTACAAAATGTTTGCGGAAGATATTAGTCAATTTTTATATTTTATCATTTAATTTTTGAGTTTTAGAATTAACATTTTTTAATATATCTGCTATTTCTTTTTGTTGAACATGTTCCTATGTTCTCATAAGAATTATCAGCTTATTAATGATGGATGTCTACCTTTCAATAAGCTATTAAAGGCTCTGTTGTATCCTTCACGTAAATTTGTTGTCAAAAGTATTTTATCAAGAATTCTTTGATTACAATTTATCATAATTCTTCTCTCTGATATAAAAAGAAAATTGGTTTGAAAATATCAAATATTCTTATTCCGGGCAATGGATCATTAATTCTATTAATAAATTGTATTTTTAATTGGTGAAAAGATTTAATATTATCATTATTCAGTAAAAAAACATGTAGCGACTATTATTTTCAAAAAGAATCTGAATTTTTTGTCATATTTATACCTTAAAACCAAATTTTATTGGTACTACCCAGGTCCTGACCCTGAAAATTTTTTTGGAAAAAAGAAAATAAATAATATTCTATACATATTTCAGCACGTAAAAAAGAATATGAAAGTATTTTTCTATAATAATAATTTTTTAATACATAAATGAAAATTTCACGTAGCGAAATTTCCATTTATGTATAAAAAAATTATTATTATAGAAAATATTTTCATATTCTTTTTTACGTGCTGAAATATGTATAGAATATTATTTAGTTTCTTTTTTCCAAAGAAAAATTTTTAGGGTCAGGACCTGGGTAGTACCGATAATTGTAAGAAGTGGGGTTATATTATTATATTTACTCTTTGAAATGTATTTTTTATACATATCATTTTGATCTTAAAAATAAATTATTTTAAGAGATTAATATAAATTGTATTAGTTCAAAGCGCGAATAGCTTTTCATTCGAGGGTTTTTATTGTTTAATTTACCACCCCTGTTTAAAATATCGAACTTAGAAAATATATTTTTTAAAAAAGCAAATCATTATCAAAAAGATGCAATTCAAACAACAACTTCACACACCGAATGTGTGTGATGTTGTTGTTGGTAGTATTTTTTGTTAATGGTTTTGCTTATTTTTTAAAAAAAATCAACGCTCCGACATTTGAAACAAGGTGGCAAAATTAAAAATAAATACCCTTAATGTGAATTTATTAATAATAAAATGTAGTAAAAGTTTCAAGAAAAAAAGGATTAAAAAGGCAAAATAAGTTTGATAAATGACACAGGCGTGTAAGTACCTCCCACCACATTAAAATTTTCGAACCCAGTTTTGTATTTATTTATTTTTATTTAATTACAAAATAATCTTTTTTGATTTTTTACAATACAACATGAAAAATTTTTATTAACATTTACTAAAAAAACATGATAATGATGTATGAAACAAATAATAACATGTCTTTAAGATCAATTGGTCGCGATAATATGGTAAAATCTAAAAACTAACAATAAATTCACATTGCTCTAATGATTTATTGGATTTTATTTTAAAAAACCGTAATAATAAAATTAATTTACATATTTTTTTTTATTTTAGGAGGTATATAGTCAGTAACGTCGACTGAAATGAAAATATAACAATGATATCGCAGAAAATAATGATTTAATCATATAGAATGTCATATTTATGATTTAAGAAAATTAATTTAATATTGAATTTAATTTAAAAACTTATGTTTTATTTGAATATTATTCAAATGAATTGATAGATGATATCTTATCAATATGTTTCAAATTTTTTTAAATAACTTTTAATAACCATTAGCTTTAATCGATAAAAATTTTATATAATTTTTATTAAATTATTTTAAAAATTTTAAAAATTCTTACTAAAAATGGTGGGTGTTTCACAGCCTGTGATGTGATACCCAATTTATCGTAACAATAAATGTTATTCTAAAAATTTGATTATTATTTATCACCAAAAATTGATTTATGACAATGGAGCTTACTTTGTGACACAAAGAGCGAATAGCTCAGTGGTTAACACTATTGAATGTTATATTTAAGTATCGTGGTTCGAATTTTTTACAGTCATTTTGATAAATAATGAGGAAATGACATTAAGCGGTCATAACTATTTAATTATAGTATAATATACAGTTGTTCCAGTGTGGTATAGCTGATTAAGACTTGGTCTAATATGACAATGAAGCAGAAGGGACTCTCCTAGGTGTGGGGATGAGTGCGGCGACGCATCTCGGCAAAAAGAGTGATAATAAAATATCATGAAAAAGTCTCTAATTACCTGTATCCTGCTGTGTCATTGATAAAACGAAGATCGCGTATACAGCTGGGCTTCTGGGTAGCTTGGGAAATGACGTATTAATGGAACACCAGGAACCAAAGGTCTAAAGACTATGGTTGGTGACAACTCTTCGGGTTGGCAGCTATGGATGTTGTCAGCATGTAATATATAATATATATACATTGTTTATTCGTAATTTAAATATAAATAATAATTAAAAATTATTAGTCATTTTATTTTATTATATTATTTTAATTTATTTTTTCAAATTTTAACTTTTTTAAAAGCAATCCCTCATGTCATTAATCCTCAACATACCGTCACTGCCAATTACAAAAATAAAATCATACCTTCAATCATCAAAACAAGCTAAAGTAGAATCAGCACTCCGCTCAATTATCATAAACCTTTCTAACAACAATGATATGGGCCAATTCATGAGCCTTGCAATTCGAGTATGCGCAAACAACAAAAAATACAAAAAATTATTTTTTTTGATGGTCGAGCAGATGAAGAAAACAGAAAATGGTAAAATTTTAGCTGAGGTGTTGTTGGTTTGTAATTTGTTGCGCAAGGATATGGAAAGTGCAAATGAGTTTGTTAGAGCACGTGTTATGCGACTTATGGAAAGCGTTCATTTGGACGATCTTTTGGAGGTTCTTGTTCATCCTATGGTTGTTAATTTGGAACATCCTAATGGTTATGTGCGAAGAAATGCTGTTTATGGATTAGCTATGGTTTATAAAAAATATCCCGAGGCTAAGGATTTGATTTATAAAGCGATGATTAAAAATATGGAAAGGCAAGCTTTTGCATCCACACTGGCTATAGATAGAAAACGAGCGATGGATATTTTTAATTGTGATATTGAGTTGATGGATACGGATTTACTCGAGTTTATAATTCCGATGGCCGATTTGAATTTTTTAAAAAAATGTCAAAAACTTGAAAGATGTCCGTTCGAAACGAATTTGGCACTTATCAAGAAAAAAACAGACTATGAAATCAAAGAAAAGGCGATAAACGCGATTTTTGAAGAAATTAGGCTGAGACCTCAGTTGCGAGTCATGGCTCTTAAGGATATGAAAAAATATTGTTCGCGAGACCTTAGAGGACATGCTCTAGAGATTATTGAACTTAGCCAGACAAAAGAACAATTTGAAGTATGTGCCGATTTGGCAGTTAAGGTTGCCTCTAGTCACGAAAAGAAGGCGATACAGGATTTTTTAATAGAAAAATTTTCAATTGAAGAATTTCGAGAGATTGTGATCAAATGTTTGGCAGCAATTAGCGATCAAGAAGATGAAGTTGCACCACTCTTAAATTTGGCAATTGTTGACAAAAATCCCAAGGTTGTATATGAGACAGTTCATTTCCTGAAGAGTAAGAAATTTAAAACCGGGCCTGAAATACTTTTAAAAGGTCTTTCAACAAACTCTAGTTGTGTATTCAAATTTATTCTGAATGTCCTCGCCGAAAAACTTGAAAACCCTGATATTTTGATTGATTTTGCGCTGAAATATGTCGATGAAAAAAGAGACGTATTTTTTGGGCAGGACATTGCCATGGCTCTTTCAAAGATACGTGGATATGAAAAGGAAAAGTCCTATGCAATTGAAAAGTTAAAATTGCATTTCGAAAACAAATTGAAAGAGATGGAAGTTCTAAATTCCGATAAATTGGATAACCTAATTTCATCAGCTATTACAGCAGAAGCCATGGAAAATATTTATGATTTGTGTTTAGAAAGCGGTACAGAAGATATTATTAATTTATCAGATCCTCTCAAAAACAATGAGCTATTGACACCACCTGATTTTTCATCAATAAAATTCGAAAATCCTCCAAAAATATGCAAATCAGAATTTTCACGACTAAAGATAGTCTCTCTTACTGGGATAGGTGACCCAATATATTGCGAAGCACGTGTAAAAATTGACGAGCTTAATATTGACGTCGAAATACTTTTTGCAAATCAAACGAATTCAACTCTACACAACGTTTCAGCGAATCTTTGTTCACCAATTGAGCAAAAATCAGTCACAAGTTCATTCACTTTATTACCACGGACCCTTAAAGCACACCACTATTTATTTGAAATGAAAGAATTATCATCATGCTTCATAACAGGAACAATCAGCTTCAATTTTGTTCAAAACGGCCAAATGGATCTTCAATCAATGACTTTAAATTTAGCTGAAATTAAATTTAAAATAAGCGATTTTTTAAGGCCCAAAAAAATTGAAATCGGCGAATTCCAGAAACTTTGGGTAGATTTGGAGTGGGAAAATTCATATACACACTTGCCAGCAAACATACAGCTAATAGCCGATAAAATGAATTGCTCAATTGTCCAGTATGAAAAGTATGATGAATATCTAGTTGCTATTTTGTCGGCAATGACTCTTCAAGGTGAAATGCTCTTGATTAATATTAGTGTAGAGCCTAATGTTATGCGATGTAGAATACGGGGAACTAAAGAATGTGTTGTTAAGAGTGTTGGTGAAGAAATAGGATCAGTTGTTGTTTATTAATAAAGGCGATTAACAAAATTTATTAGTAAAACTTGTTAATGGAATTGTTAATAAAACTTGTTAATGAGAATTGTTATTCAAATTTTAATTGAGAATTAATATTTTTTGACTTAAAATTTCGATTTTGTTTTTAAATTAAGCTATTATGAATAAAATTATAAAAATATTTTTTTAAAAAGTTTTTTTTAAAATTTAAAATAGATTCGTCATTATTCTAAAATTACGGACAAATTGTTTTTATTGGACTGTTTTGTATTTTTTTTTAATTTATACAAAAACTTGATAAGGATTTTTATGTTTTGTTTGCCTGATTTTTTAAAGAAAAAATTTTGTTTTATTAATCCAGATTTTTTTAGTTATAATTATAAAAAAGCTGACTAAAATTCAAAAGGTTATTATTTGATATTTATATAAAATTAAACTGTATAATTATAAAAGAAACGATACTCTATACAACACAGGTTTTAGCCTGGGCCAGATAGCTCTGTGTTTAACACTCTTGAATGTGAAATTTAAGTATCGAGGTTTGAATAATGTTGACTTCACATTAATAAATAATTAAGGAGACATTTGCGGTCAATAACACTGGGAATATAGTAAGAAATATAGTTTTTACAGTGTGATATACCTGATTAAGACTTGTTTTAATATGACAATGAAACAGAAAGGACTCTGCTAGGTGTGAGGAATGAGTTGCGCAACGCATCTCAGGAAAAAAGTATTGAGGAATGAGTGCGGCGACGCATCTTGGGAAAAAAGTAGTGAGGAATGAGTGCGACGACACATCTCGGGAAAAAAAAATCGTGAAAGCCTCTAATCAACTGTATGCTGTTGAGTCATTAATAAAACGAGAATCACGTATAAAGCTGGGCATCTGTATAGCTTATTAGTGAGGTATTATAGAAAGACGGAAAATCAATGGTATAAAGACAAAGATTGGAGACAACTATCTGAGTTATTATCTATATATGTTGTCAGCATGTAATATAATATAGTGTTTCAGTCTTTTATACAGATGAGCTCGGATAGAAATAAAAACATATCTGTAAATTTCAAAAAAACATATCTGAAGTGTATATTCTTATATGATGATATAGACTATATCTATATATATTCTATTATCGTGAAAAAACATACATTTCAGGTATATTTTTTATTGGCTTTCCAAATATCACTACTCTAAAATGCCGAAGGTATTTTTTAGGGTTCATATTCGCGTTTTTTTATGAAAAAAATGACAAAAATTTTCGGCACTGAGTCCACAATTGACCAAGATTTAGATCTCGAAAAAAGTAATCAAAAAAGTTATTTTTAGATATCAACGTGATTTTTGTGTAAATCACAACTTTACAAAAAAAATATTCTTAAAATGGTAATATACACGACAAAAAAAAATCAAGGGGTTTCGTCGTGTATATTGCCATTTTAAGAATGAAAATTTTTTGAAGACATAATTTACGACAATAGCTCGCTCTAATCTTTTAAAAAATGGCAGTGCAATTTTTTGCCAAGGGCGAAAAATTGATTTTAATCAAAATCATCAATGCAATATTTCGCCAAAGGCGAAATATTGCAAAAAGGTAGTTGAATTTTTTTAACATTTTGAAGAAAATTTTTTAATAAATAAAAATAATTATCCCAACAAAAACATTAATGTCTAGTCAGTAAATGAAAGAATTTTATTAGGAATACCTCATACAATTATAATTCATGTGAAGCTTATCATAGGCATTTAAATTAAAATATGAAAAAGAAAATAAATCCTTATCTGTAATTGTTTCCATACTGCAAAGAGAAGAACAGAAAGTTAGATTACTTATTGAATCTTTAAAAACGGAAAAAAATAAAATTAAAGACAAATATGAAAATGTTGGGAGTATATTAATAATTAGAATCAATATCGAGATTTTGAAATATTTTAAATATTATCAAATATTTTAATTTATTTATTGGTTAGTTAATAATAAATTATTTGATATTTTCAATTTTGAATTATTTCTTATTTTGAATTATCTCTAGTTTTGAATTATTTTTAGTTTTGAAATATCTCTAGTTTTGAATTGCTGAATTTTCAAATTTTTGAATTTTTGAATTTTTGAATTTTTCAAATTTTTTTGGCCGATTAATTGCATTCGGAATTTAGTACAAGCACACCTTTAAAAAAATTTCATTCATAAAATGGTAATATACACGACAAAAAATCATGGGTTTTCATCGTGTATATTACCATCTTAAGAATAAAAATTTTTGAAGACTCAATTTACGATAATAGCTCGCTGTGATCTTTTCAAAAAAACACATTTTTATTTTTTTTGATTACCATTTCGAAATAAATCTGTAAATAAAAAATCAATAGAATGCCATTATTTAAGTTCAGTTTAAAACACAATTTTTAAAATTTATACTCTCCGGTTTGATATTATACCTTTGTAGAAGTGACATCAGTGTCTTTTTTGATATTTAAATCACGATATCATCATTTATCATTTTACATATTATTTTTAGAGGTTTTAACATCGATGAACAATTAAAAATACTTTTGTCAAGAAAACTGTTTTTTATCTTAATTTACCCAGAATTAAACCCTTAAATGGTAATCGAAAAATAATAAAAAACATGATTTTGAAAAATCTCGGTGTGATATTTGCGGAAATTGGCTCTTTTAAAAATTTTTATTCTAAAAGGGCAATATACACGACAAAAGTCAAGGGTTTTTCTGTTGTATATATTACCATTTTATGAATAAAAATTTTCTAAACGCAAGATTTTCGCTAATATCACGTCGAGATATTTTTAAAAACATATTTTTTATCATGTTTCAATTAGGAGTCTAAATTGGGTCAAAAAGGGAACTCAGTACCCTTTTTAATATCACATAAACGTAATTTTTGATTAAAATGTTGCTATTTTAATTTTTGTCTAAATTAATGATCCTTATGCAGAAAATAAAATAAAATAAAAGTAAATTTAAGAATATGTTAATTATTTATTTATGCATAGCTCCCAAACCTTTATATAGCTTCTTAAAATTACATGGAAATCAATATTTATATCGAAATTTTTCCGTTTATTACCACGTTTTTTAAATTAATATTTATAATATTCACATTTTTGGCATTATGTTTAGCTCTCTCTTCTTCATTTGGCAGTAAATTATTTGTTTTTTAGAAAGAATTTATTTACTTGGCGTATTACTATTTAAATGTACGCGGTATGTCTCACGGCTTTTTGTAGCGTGTTAAATTTCTTATTTTACTCTTTCATAAACTGACCATAAATGTTTTATTTTTAATCAAAGTCTTTGTATTCCAAATAGTCACTATCAAAATTTCCAAAATACCATCGAATTAATGAGTATTGACGGAAAATGCCTACTTTATAACTTTTTTTAACAAAGTAGGCATTTTTCCAAACAAAGACAAAAATTTCGTTTTTATATACTGTTAAATATCCTTTTTTCAGTAATATCTCCTCAATCGGAACACTAACTTTTATTTTTTTGGTGTTCAAATTAGACTTAATAAGAACTCATCCAGAAAAAAAAATAAACATATAATAAAAATAACCAATAAATATACTATTATAAAAAATTAAACTTAATTAGATGATATTTACATAAAAAACTTCTCGTACTAAATAATTTAAAAATTTTAAAAAAAATTTAGAATATTTTTTTAACAGAAAATTCCGTTATTTTTAGTTAAACATTTCTTCTTTCTGCCCTTATCTCATCTTTTTAATTCAAAAACCCTTTTCAAGCTTATAGCGTGAATTATTTAAAACCCATATTTCAACTAATTCTAAATATTTAATCGCATCTCGACTAGTAATTTCGGCATTTTCATTATTTTAATCTTTAGGTAACGGTTTTAGATCATCATTTCCTATAGAAACATCTTCATATATTTTTAGTGAAGAAATAAGCAGAGAATCATCATCAATTAACCCCGAACATATCGGAAAATCTTGATGAGAAAGAATTTATTGTTTACTAATTGCTCCATTAATCATAACTTTTGCATTTTCTAATGTTTTTCTAAAATAGTTCTTTATTATAATTTCGGAAACATTTTTGCATGCTTTGTATATAGCCATAGCATCATGAAGAGTGATCTTTTTTATCATATCTTTTTTTGTAAATTATCATTACTTAAGCCATCTAATTACTATAAAATCTTTTGATTTAGATATTTTTTATGGAAATCTGTTAAGAATATATTATATATAGATATATTACATGTTGACAACATCCATAGCTGCCAACCCCGAGAGTTGTCTCCAACCATAGTCTTATGACCTTTGGTTCCTGTTTTTCCAATAATACATCACTTCCTAAGTTACCCAGAAGCCCAGCTGTATACGCGATTTTTGTTTTATCAATGACTCAGCAGGATACAGGTAATTAGTAGCTTTTTCATGAATTTTAATT
>SDVU01000561.1:0-12316 GCA_016256075.1 Dictyocoela muelleri | reverse complement strand
TCGATTTTTTGAATAACATTGCCTAATTCCAATCCTTTATAGATTCTTAAAACATTTTTAATACTTGCATTAATTCTATCGGATATTCCATTCGCCGTGGGATTATATGGCGATGTTTTGATATGTAGAATGTTATGGGATTTTAGAAGATATGAAAAAGAATTTGAAATGTATTGCCGCCCAAGGCCTGGAATAACTTTAACTGGTCTTGGATAATTATCTAACAAAATTTTAAAATTTTTAACTATTGAATCTGCTTTGATATCTTCTAATAAAAATACTCTTGCAAATCGACTATATATATCTGTTATAGTTAGTGAATAAAAGAATTCTTTTGCGATGTCAGTCTTAAAATGAATAGTTTTTATAGGTCCCAAAATATAAGTGCTGATTATTGAAAAAGGTTCAGATGAGTAAATGTATCCACTATATTTACCAATTTTCTTATTTCAATCCTTATTTCTTTGACAAGCAAGACATTCCCTGTAAATTTACTCATTTTTATCTTTAAAGCCCTTACCATTGATATACCTAAATAAAGTTCCGTACATTTTTTTTCACCGGGGTGTGCTTAGTCTTCTTGAATACTTTTTAAAGTAGATTTAAGTACATCTCCTGGAATAACTAGTCTGTCTTTAGAATCAAATTTAGCTTCAATTATTTCATTATTAATTTTAGCATTTGCATTCAAATTTCCATATTTGGCGTTCTAATAAGAATTTATTTCTGTCGGTATTAAAACGTTTAATCTTGATATATTATCTGCGATATCATTTCTTTTTCCTTCAATTATTTTCAGCTCGTAATTAAATTCTTCCATCATTAATTTCATCCTCTGACATCTTCTTGAAAGATCATTATCATAAATTAAATTATTATTATCAGTGAATATGATTACTCGGCTTGTCAAAAACATGTTTCTAAAAAATTCTAATGCTTTAAGGATGCCCAACAGTTCTTTCTCCATTGAGGTGTACTTAAGTTCGATTTCAAAAAACTTATGACTGTAAAATCCTATTATGTCTCTGCCTTGTTTCAATACTGCACCTGTGGCATTATCGGAAGCATCTGTCTCGAGAATAAATTCTTTGTTTGCATCAAGGTATTTAAGTATTTTTTTATGACCTCCATTATTTTCTTAAATTTATGTATATCTTCTTCTTTCCAAGAAATTCGCACATTTTTCTTTAGCTTTGAATTTATAAATAAGGTCTCATGACTAAAAAAATGGAATGAAAGGTTTAAAATAGTAGATATAACCCAATATTCTATGGATATGTCGTTTTGTCTTTGGAGTTCTAATTTTAAAATTTTCCAATGCCGACACATCTAGAGAAATACCTTCTTTTGAAATTTCGTGACCTAAAAATAATTTTATCCTAGAAAAATTGTCTCTTTTCAAGGTTTAGCTTTATGTTATGTTGATTAATGAGTTTCAAAACAATACTCACATGTTCAATATGTTCAGCGAAATTCTAGAGTGAATAATTAAATCATCTAAGTAAACCTTAACAAATTTTAATTCTGAGAAAATTTTGTCCATTGCTTTTTGGAAGGTTTTAGGGGCATTGGTGAGCCCGAAAGGCATTCGAAGCATTAATATTTCATGTTCTCAATCCAAAAAGCGGTATATTTTCGACTTTCTATTTCTAGGGTAATTTGATAATACCCGGCCTTCAGATCGAGCTTAGAATATATTGTAAAACCTTTAAGCTGTACTAAAATATCCCATATTTTGAAGAATATATATTCATCTCCTTTCGTGATTCTGTTCAAATTTCGGAAATCTTTAACGAGTCTTATTTCGCCATTCTTTTTGAGATTTAGGAATGCTGATGATGCGTACTCAGAATAACTTCTCTGAATTATTTTATCCCTGATGATTTTTTCAATTTCCGCTTTTAATCTTTCTTTCATAATCGGTGAGATTCGGTATGGTTTCATAGCAATGATTTCAGGTTTATTCAGTTCAATTTCATGTTATATATTGGGTATGAGACGACATTATCAATATTTTTTGTGTTAAATTTTAACAATTTCAAAATGACGTTAGGAAGTTCAGTCAATGAATTTTTGTAAATTTTGGTTTTATCCTCGTGTTTAGTTTCATGTTTACTTTTACTATGTAAATTGCCGACTTCATATTTAAAACCATTTAATTCTAATTCTTTTTCTTTTAAATCAATTTTTGCCTAATTGTTCAAAAAAACTTCCATACCTAATATTATATTTGTATCCATTTTGTCAAGAATTTTTGCGTTTACCTTATATTGGACCGTTTTATAATTTAGAATTGATAGGTTTAAATTACATTCTTTCGTTGAACTCACGGCGCTTCCATCAATCAATTGTGCTACTTATTCTGAGCGCTTCAATTTTATGTTTATTAACAATTTCCACATTAATGTAGTTGTACGTTGATCCTGTGTCGATTATAACATTATAAGTTGTGCCTTCTAGTTGCATATTCTTTGTAAGAATTTTGGGTTTTATATTTTCTGGATTCATTATTAAATTTTTAGGATTATTAAAATCTTTATGATTATTATTTTTGTCTTGTTTTTTACTTATTACTCTGCATTAATCAGTGGTATGCCTGAAATGCCCGTGTAATTGACATATTTAGTTTATTGTCTGCATTATCTGGTTTCTCTTCATGATAGCTAACAACTTCTCTCATAAAGTTTTGTTTTAGTAATGGATCTTCGGTGTAATGGATGATCTGATACATTGCACTTATTGAATTCACATTAAGTCTCGACATTTCTAGCTGAGTCCTGTTTGAAAGTCCATGATAAAGGGATTCTTCTTTTTTAATTTGAGTTTGTTCATCATTCCAATTCATACATATCTGCAAGCGTTCAGATATTTTTTCAATAGCCTCTTTATATTACTGAATGGTTTCAAAGTTATCTTGTCTAATATTTGATAAGATATTCAGGTATCTTAAATAATGTTTAGCTGGGTATTTTAGAAAAAATTCGTTTGACCATAATCTTGAAATAATTGATGTCTTCTGCCAAGGTATAATACTTTGAGTCGATAGAGGACCGCAGTACTTCGCATGCAGTATTTTTATCCCAAAGGCCAGCTTAGCAGTCTGAACGAATTCATCTCTCCATTTGAATATATCTTGTTTTTCTATGTCCTATAGCATAGAAAACGATCTTCGGACAGTGATGTTAGTATTATTAAAAGTATGCATAAACTAGATGCGCTGTGATGTAAATTTTTTATCTTAATCATATGTTATTTGGCTTTTATTCGTTGAATTCAACTTGACGGGATCTCGGGTGATCCTGCCAAAAAGAAGAAGCTGATTATACAAAGAGAAGTGCTTTGAAGAATGTTTATCGAAGTCTGGACGCGGAGTCCGATAGTTGCGTTGTCTTGGAAGACGATTCATAGGGGTCTCTCGAATTTTTGTTTTTATATTTGATTTTTTCTAGAAATTTGTAAAGATCAAAATCACTATTGATCCAATGGCTGTCGTCTAGGACATGACAATAGTCTTTGATAAGGAAAAAATTATTTTAAAGAATATATTTAGTGATCAACCTACATCCTAAAATCATACGATATTTTTAATGGTGAATTTTCTTTTGCAGTGTGTACAATAGTTTTTTATCTTTATTTATGCTTTTTTTCATTATATAATAATAGTACACTTTAAAATGTTTACTATAATATTCCTTATTTAAAAATGCGTAATGTTGCAAATAAATTCTACATCTTCTTGTGACTGTAGGCATCGATTATCTTTGAATTTGCTTATAACCATGTGCAAGTAATTCATACCCTATTTTTTAATTAATTAATTTATTTAATCAATTATTTTTGAATTAATTTATTTAATCAATTATTTTTAAATTAATTTATTCAATTAAATTTCTTTTAATTAAATTATTTATAATTAAATTATTTTTGATTTAAATTAATTTTAGATAAATTAATTAGAGTTAAATTGTTATTTATTAATACTCATTCTATAATTTTTTGACCCCCCCCCCCAATTTTTCCGAACCTTCCCCCCCCCAAAAAAAAAAAAAATCTAAAGAACCAAAAATTTTACAAACCTCAAAATTTCCCCACCCCAATTTTAAATGATCACCTTAAATTTTTTACTAAATAAAAGTTGGTTCTACAACGGTTTGTGCCACTCGAAAGAAATGAAGAGGAGTATGAAAGTATATTGAAAGAAGCATATAAATCATTCGTTAAAGAAGGTCCTCGGTTTAGTTTTCCATATAAAAAATTTGGACCTGGACGTTTTTTTTCCCCTTAAGGGGAAAAAAACCGTCCAGGTCCTAAAATTTATATAATTATTTGTATTAATTGTTTTTATTATTATTTAAAAATTTGATTTTTTATAAGGGGAAAAAACCGCCCACTTTTGTTTAAGGGGAAAAAAACCGTCCAGGTCAAAAAATTTTTCTACGGCAATAACATTTATAGCTTTATAAAAAATGTTATTGTTATAGAAATATTTATTTAATCAAATAGTGAATCGTGGATTTTCTTAAACATTTTTTTTTATTTTAATATACTTTCATTACACCTAATTATCTATTACGGCGGCATATACCGTTGTAGAACCGTGTTCCATTTCGATATAGCCGATTAAGAGTAGCCTAATATAACAATGAATCAGATGGGATACCTTAAATGTAGTGATGAATGTGGCGAGGCATCTCGGAAAAAAAGTAGTGAAAATATAAAAATCATGAAAGGCCATATTTATCCATATTCTGCTGAGTCATTGATAAAATGAAAAACGCGATAAAGTGGACTTCTGGCAGTTTAAGAATGATGTATTATTTGAAAATAAATAAGAAAAGTGCCGCGGTTGAGTAAAATTCATAGTGTTGGCAATTGTGGAATTTCTCGGTAGATACGATTTTATTTTTTATTGCATTATTTTTCTATATTTTAACAAATTTGATTATTTTTTTATTAATTTTCAACAGTATTCATAAAATTTGCAATAATTTTAAAAGAAAACATAGATATACAATAAAAAAACTTTAAAATGTTTCGGGATACATATTATTAATTGTAAATCGTCGGTTATGATAATACAAAAAACTAAACTATTAAAAAAAACTTTTTGTTAAAAATTTGATCATTTTAGGGTTTGCAGACATTTTAATAAATTTTATGAAAAAATTGATCATTTTAATATTTAAGAAAAAATAATTTCACACACCATGGAACTGACAACGAAAAAAAAATTATTGGAACTGGTAAATGATATTTATAATAATAGTTGTAAGTGTTTTTTAAAGAATGATACCAATACAACTATTTGTAAAGGACTCGGATGCATTACTAACTATTTCTATCTTTGGTCTGTGATACTATTTCATTTTGTTTTTATAATTGGAGTAATAATCTATTTCATAATTGCTAATCGTTCTAAGTTTTCACGTAGAAATGGAAATATAAGAAATTCCCCTAATAATTAAATATTATTTAACAGTAAACAAATATTATATTTGTTCTAGTTATTTGAAATACACTAAATTTTATTTAAATTCCTATCATTTTGCATTTTTTTAATCTCTTGCTTTAAAATTTTTTTTATTGGGTATTTGTTTATTAAAAGAAAAGTATATGATCAGATAGCTCAGTTTTTACCACTCTTGAATGTAATATTTTTAAGTATCGATATTCAAACCCCGCTAACGTCATTTTATTTATTAAAGAAAAATAAGCACACAATATCCATATGTGGGCTGTAGCTCTTCATACAGAGAAGCTTCGATAAACCGAATTCATATTTAAGCTTTTCATGATACATTGCATGGTAAGGAATATGGAATCTTGCGGAACGATATGTAAAATGTCACATATTATCTTAATAATATTTGATATTTTGTATTCAATAAGATTCCGATAGATTAAAAGTATACATAAAAATCAAACACTTAGGAAAAACCTTTTTCGTAAATTTACTGGCACACAACTTTTTTTGCTATATTAACCAAAACAAATCTATAGTTTTTATTTTTAATAAAATATATTTTAGACAGGAATTTGTGACAATGTCATAAAATGGTATAAACCCCTAGTCTTATAATAATTTAAAATAGGATCTTTTTAATGTAACTTACAATCAAATCTAAAAATCTCATATTATTTTAATTTTTTGTTACAAATATGTTTATAAATAAAAAAATAGTTATGGTGACAAAACTATTTTTATTTTTTTTTAGAGGCCGGTAGCTATTCATATAGAACAGCCCGGGCTAGAACGATTTCATTGTAAACCCCCTATGATTTATTGCAATGATTAGGGTGCGCGTAATCTTTCGAAAATTTTTATATGATGAATAATCCTAGTCAGCATCTATATGATGAATAATCCTAGTCAGCATCTTATATGATAAATAATTCTAGTCTGCATCTTATATGCTGACTAGCAATATTCATCACATAAAAATTTTTGCAAGATTACGAGCACCATACTCATTGCAATAAATCATGGGAGGGGCTTAAATATAAAATCGTTTTAGCAGGGATTCTTCTATATGAACAGCTACTGACCCAGATTGTGGGGTCCAAATTTTATACATCACATCATGATATTTTTTTTAAACTTGGGATAGAAAAAAAAACAACATGCGAGTACTGAGGGGGAAATTAGTAAAATTTTCTTGAAATCTGATAATAATAATGAAAATCACAAAGTTTTCATATTAAATTCACGCTTTTTCAATCAAAATTCACACTTTTAATTTTTTATTTTTTTTTTTGAAAAATTTTTCAATCAAAATTCACATTTTTTCAATAGAAATTCACACTTTATAATTTTTTATTTCTATGATATTTTTCAAATCAAAATCCGCAGTTTTAATTAAAATTCATACCTTAGAAACCCTTATGGGGATGCAAATTGAACAAGAAAAACGAGAGCTAGCCATTTAATTTTATTTAGAAGGATTGAAAATAACTAAAATCGCGCGTCGTTAAATTGTAATCGTACCACGTCTCAAAAGTATCATCAAGGGTTAAAGAGTCGGGTAAAATAAGTACCGAAAAACGAGGGGGTGGCGAAGGAATATTTTAAATGAGGATCATAATCTTTCATTCAAAAACTATTTAGACAATGACGCCACCCTGAGTTCACGAAAAATCAAATACAATATGCTAAGAGATTATAACATCAATGTATCTATTCCTACTATATTTAGGCTAATTAAAAATTTTAATTATTATTTAAAGAGGCTTGAATTGATACCTGCACGTAGAAATGTTGCCAGCGTAATTGATAACAGGTTTATATATGATCAAAAGTTTTATGATATCTTAGCCGAAAATGATGGCAATAACATTTTTTTTAGATGAAGCCGGATTTAATGTATCGTTGAGAAGAAGTAGGAGAGTATTTCTAAGAGTAACACGAGTAATTGCTGTCTTGGGAAGTTTAAAACGAAAAATATATCACCTTGTGCTGCAATGAGAAAAAATGGCTTAATTTATCACAAAATGAGATTGAGTGCATACAATTCTCGGGGCTACTATCGTATTCCCGCTATGTCCGAAATATGATAGAATGGCAGAAACAATTACCAACTCTATGATTATAGATTTAAAAATTAAATATTTGGAAATTTATCTGATAAAATTAATTTTCTAATAAATTTTGATAACTTCTTCCTAAAAAAACTTGTGGGACTTGTGGCAATTTGATGAGGCTAAAAGTTTACAAAAAAGACGAAAATTAGTACTCAATATACAGGTTTATATGCACTTTTTGCAGGAAAAGAAAAACTGCGTATAAACCAAATTTAAAAATAAATAAAATTTTATAATTGAGTTATTTGTTAATGGCGGGTTCATCATATCGTCAATTGTTTTTATTTTCAAGAATATATGATAGCACTATTGATAGAATGAAAAAGAAGATATTCAACTGCTACAGAAATTATTTAAACAATTAACCGGTATATTTGGGTGGATTGGGTATTGAAGTTGAAATTAATGAAATTGTTATAGGCAGAAGAGGAATAATAAAAAAATACTTTCTCCACAGATGATGCAACAAAAGATACATTTTTGATTCTTGGTGGTATTGATAGTACACCAGAGAAAATTTTTTTCATAACACGAGTTCAAAATAGACAAGCAAGCACAATTTCTGCTGTACTCAAAAAAAATATTAGTTGGATCCTTATTAACAACTGACGGTTATCTTTCTTATCCTTCTGTTGCTAATAATCTTAATTTGGACCATGTAATTGTCCCTCACAATGAAGGCTTCATAAATATATCTGGAGAGCATACAAATAATATTGAAAGCATTTGGTCTCATTTAAAATCACAAATGAGAAAATAAAATAGTGTTAATAGATGTAACATAGATAATTGGATCATCTCATACACATTGAAAAGAAGATATTTACTTAAATGTAGTAGAGCAGAATTTTCAAATATTTTTATTGAGATATTAAAAATTTTTTTAATTATTCTTTTAATAAAAATTTTTATAAATATATATAATTATTCTTTAAAATTAATTTTTATAAATATTTTTTTTTTCTTTAATTTCTATTTCAAGGGTCCCCCAATATAGTTGGCCGATATGCGATAGAAGCCCCTAATTCATCATACTTTGAAAATTTTTGTCAATTTATTTTATATTTTTAGGGGTATTAATGTGGAAAAATGCAGTTTGTCCTAGATAATGTATCATTCCATAAGTCAAGTCTAATTACGATGTTGGTTGATAATACACAGCATTCAATTCTATATCTTCCACCTTATTTTTTGTTCTTAAATCCAATTAAAAACCGTTTATCTCAAAGGAAAGATTTAGTTCGAAGATCTAATTGTAATTCCGAATGATTATTTGACCGAATAAGCGGGTCTTTCAAAGAAATAGGAAGTGTTCGGTGACAAGATTATTATCTTCATATGCTTAGATTTATGCCAAGGTGTTTAAATAATGAAATTATACTGGATGGTTAATAAATTTTTTCAATTTTTTTTAAAGTGTGAATTTCGATTGAAAAAATGTGAATTTTGATTGAAATTTTTTTCGAAAAAATTAAAAAAATATAAAGTGTGAATTTTGATTGAAAAAGTGTGAATTTAGAATGAAAACCCTTGTATATTGAGTTAATCAAAAAAATTTAGACTATGATTTATTTCATGATATTTTATATTTAAAAACTCTTTTAGTACTTATAAAAATAAAAAATAATTATAATTATTTTTTTTATTTTGATATTTGTCTTGAATTTCATGTTAAAAAGAATTGCAAATTTTATAAGTATTTTGTATAAATATAATTATTAGTTAAAATGAAGTTTGGGGTACTTTTAGGCCAGATAGCCTAGCGGTACACACTCTTGAATGTAAATTTAAGTATCGTGGTTCGAATCCCGCTGACGCCACTCTAATAAATAATGTGGGAATGACATTAAGCTGTCATAACTATATAATTATAGCATAATATAATATAAGTTTTAACAATGTGGTATAGCTGATTACGACTTGGTCTAATATGAAAAAGAAGCAGAAGGTATTCTCTTAGGTGTGGGGAAGAGTTCGGCAACGCATCTTGGCAAAAAATTAGCGAAAAATAAAGTTCATGAAAAGCCACACATTATCTATATCCTGCTGAGTCATTGATAAAACGTAAATCGCGTTTACCGCAGGGCTTATGGGTAGCTTAGAAAGTGTGTATTATTGAACACCGAGAACCATGGGTCACAGCCTCGTAGAGACTACTCTTCGGGTAGGAAGCTATGAATGTTGTCAACATTTAATATATATATAGTATGTTACAAAAAAAATGGAATTTTATATGTTACAAACAGCATTCGGCTAAAAAAGCGATAATATCTTATATTTTTTTTGATGAATTATATTGATACGATTTTTATGTATGATTATGTGGATGATGAGATACGGTTGATTAATAAAAAAGTGTTTCAAAAAGATGGAATATTTATATTTCAATACTTAGTATGATGTCTTATCGCCTTAAAACACGCTGATGGTCTCTTTATAAAACTTAAAGATAATTTTTTGCCACTTTAAATAAGAATTATCTACCATTCGCGCAAAAAAATTTCTTTTAATTTAGATAAATTTTTTGAATAAATTGGGACATTTTTTGTTTTATTATTGTCCAGAGTGTCTTGATTAGAATTAAATCAGGTGATTGTGCTTGCCATGTAAGAAGTTAGATCTGGTTTGTGTTATAATATAGCTTTAAAAGCTTTTAGGTGTGTTTAGAGTCACATATTGTTGGGAGAAATAATCTCATAGACTCGTTATACTTGAAGAACCTGCCAAATTATTTGATAGAATATTTACATAAGTTTCTGCGTTCATTTACCTTCGAAAAATCCTAATATTCTCAAACCTTAATACGAAAAACAACCCAAACCATTTATGATCTTCCACCGTGTTCGACTGTAGCAAATAGCTTTTTCGTTTTTAAGCCTTTACCCAGTTCTCATCACACCGAAGCCTTACCTTCTGAGCAAAAAAAGATTTAATTTACTATCATCAGAAATTAAAATTGCTTTTGCTATTTTGTTTGATAAAAGTTAAAATCGTTTGCTATTTTTAAATCGAGCCAAAATATTCTTTTTAGAAAGAAGTGGTTTTTTATTGGTGTAAAGGTCTTTATTTTATTATCGTTGAGCACTATCTTAATAGTTGAATACCAAAACTTTTGTATTGTTCATCTTTGAACTTCTATTGAAAGTTTTCTCAACGATTTTTAGGTATGTTTTTTTTTAATTTTTACTAAAACATCGAGCTCGCTTGTTTTTATTTTTTTTGACTTACCACTTTCTTTAAAAAGCTCTACTGTGCCTTTTTTCAAGATTTTTGAAACAGTTCCTTGTCAAATCTTAAATTTCATAGCAATTTTTCCCTGAGAAATTTATTGATCATAAAGCAAAATTATTTCAGTTCTTACTTTTTGTGTCAATTGTATTAGGTTGAATATCGAAATGGTTTAATATTATTGATTTTCAAGAGAAATAAAAGGCCTTTTTAGAAGTTTTAAAAAATATTCTTTTTTTGAAACAAAAAATTAAATAGAACGTTCAAACTCCTCAAATAGAGTATACAAATAAACATTTTAAAAAAAAACTATTAATTATTTAATCAAAATGATTAAAAGTTTGTTTAATGGTAAATCGCTGAAAGAAATCAGTGAATAAAAAAAATATTCCGTTTTTTTGAAACATACTGTGTTTATAATTTAGTTTAGTCAAAATTCCAATATGTTACAATCACTATTTTTTATAAGTTTTAATATATAACAAAATAACAATTGTGATGTTTCTTTCTTATATTTTTTTTTAATTTAGAAAATTACTTGTGGGAATAGGCGAAGATGTATTCTTCAAAAAATTATTAGTAAAAGTATTCATGAAGTAATTATTTATTATAATATAAATAAATTTATTTGTTTTATAAATTTTTTTTCTGATATTTACGCATTTATTACTTTAATTTTAGATATTAAAACAAATAAACGTGATAAATAAAAAAACATTTATTTTTTTAAATAATGGGATCCGGTCGGTTTAACACCCCGTTTTAGATCAGGTCGATTTACACCCCGGTATTTTTAAAAAAAGTATAAACAAGATATAATAAATAATAAAATAAATATTTCTAATAAGTTTACAGGAAATTAATTTTAATCAGGTCGGTTTTACACCCCGTCGGGGTGCGAAACCGACCTGATCTAAATAATGATATCTTAAAATTAGTTAAAACCAACATTTCTTATAAGCAATAAAATTTTTTAGCAAACTCAAAAATTTTTGGGAGTAAAATTTCGGGTGAATTCCGGCGTTCGCCCCAAGGGGGTGAAACGCAGGATTACATTGAGCCATAGTGAAATTTTATTATTTTTTATTAAGTCGTAAATCTAGTGTTTTGATGATTATAAAGCGATAGAAAAGATAATTTCCCAAAAAAGAATTTGGAACTTTAAGAAGAGCGCTATATGTGAGCAAGTTAATCTGATCGGTCCAAATTTCTGCCCGATCACATGAACTTAAAGAAAAAATATGTTTTTTATATACCTCTAAAAATGAAATTTCTAAGAAAATTACATAATTGACCACCCATATTTAATTTAAGATAATGTTAAAAATTACTTAAATGATGAATATTTATTACATAGAAATTGAATGTGAGAAAGCCTAAAAAAGATTTTTAAAAGACACAGATATTATTCACGAACAATTTATAGATTTTTGGGCAAAAGTTAAATATACGGTCGGAGGGAAAATTATACGGTCGGAGGGAAATTTTAGTAAAAGTTAATGATAAAAGA
>SDVU01000560.1:0-12317 GCA_016256075.1 Dictyocoela muelleri | reverse complement strand
AGCTCAAATACTTTGATTAGTTAATAGTATATATAAAATAGTTGGTTTCTAAATAAAGAAATTTAATAACAATTTTTTTTCGTTTCTGGTACTAGTACCGAATTTTTTGAAAATATTGCTGAAGATTTTGAATTATATTTAAAATAATTAAATATTTTTACGTTTATAATTTTTTTAATTTAAAACTTATTAAAATTATTTTATAATTATATAAAATGATAAATCGGTTTTTTTTCGGCTCTTTTCCTGAAAAATGCCGAAAAAAGAAACCGAAAAAATACCAAGGCATTTTGTTTCGGTTTGGGGTTTCTTTGTATAAAAGAAGATTCCCGATCTACAATAAGTTCTTTTGTTGATTTAGATAAAATCTTTTTCTGCTTTGTGTTTGATTTGTAAAATAATATGTCAACAGGTTTTGACTGAAGAATCTATTATCAGATAGGATGACTGAACACAGATGGAACACTAAAAATTATCAAAATAGACGAATCTATTTTTTTTTCAAATTAAAATATAATGTAGGTCGTGTCATAGAAGCTTAATGAATATTGGGTATGATAGAGCGGTGTAATAGAAAGTTTTTACTTTTTACTTAATAATAGAACATCTGAAACCCTTTTATGTATTATTTATATTCGTGTAAGACCTAGAACTATTATAATTAGTGATAATGGCGGTCATATGCAGCATTGAAAGAGAATCCTAATCATTCTAATTTAACTGTTAATCACAGTTATAATTTTATATCTCATGATGATTCTACTATCTATACTCGAAATATAGATAAACGTTGGCTTTATGTCAAACGTAAGTTTAAACTGCAATATAGTACTAAAAGGAATGTGCTGGAAGGATATCTATATGAATTTATGTTTAATAATATGTTTCCAATAAAAAACGTCCGTTTTAACAAGTTATTAATGTCTTTTTTAAAGTTATAACATTATAAGATTATATTTATATGGGTTTTATTTTTTTTTAAAAACGGCATGAAATCTTAAAAATGGTATAAAATTTTAAAAACGGCCTGTAATATCAAAAAAACATAAAATATTGTGTTAAACACAATAATGCAATTGTAATGACAATTTAAAATTAAAATATAAAACATATTGATATATATATATATGTTTAATATATCATAATTAAGCATATAAAAAGCATATAAAAAGCATGTTATGTGAACATGGATAATTATGATAATTACAAAGAGTTAAATAAATATCATAATAATAAAAATCTTCTAGTTATAAGTCAATTTTATTAAATTTTATATTCTTGAAGATATTTCCACAAGGATATCTCAGTCTGAATTCAAAGAGACATAATAAATCCCATGAAAAGGTATAAATACTATTTTTTTAATACTAATAAAGATAAAAATGCAATAAATAAAATACACGATGCTGAAATAACATTCTCATACAAATTACCGGGATCTGAAGAAAAGTTGCTATTAAAAATGCCACGTCTTTATGATTTAGAATTTCAAGATCTTGAGTCATTGATTCTCAAATTAGGGAATATAACAAGCAAGATGAAATGGGAAAATGATGTAATATTACCCGTGTTAGAAGAATTAGTAGATGATGGTTATCATTACATAAAGGCAGATAAAAAGTCAAAGAGACAAAGTTAAAGTCATTAATTTCTGCAAAGTATCCAAAAAATCATACATTAATTTATTTGAATAATTTAGAAAATATAAAAAAAATTTGTTTTAATTAAAGATTACTATCAAGCAATATATGAAGAAACTAGTAAATTCGGTTTATGTAATAATTTAAATGAAAAGAAAACAAATTATCGAATTGAGGAATATTTTATGAAAAATCTCCACCCTCAAACCATCATGTATTTCATTGAATTAGATCGAAATTATTTGTATAAATTCTTAATAAATCAAATTTGATTGAAATAAAACTTATTGAACAAGGGAATAATAATAAGATTTTTGAATTTTAAAAAAAATATTAAAATGAACTTAACTAATTAATATCAAAAATAAGGGAAATAAATCGTAAAGTGTTATTCGACCCTCCGCAGAAAAAAAAAATTACTTATAGACGAATAGCTTTTGGTATATGGGCCGAAAAAAAACGCTTTATAGATAAGATTCTTAATAAAGTTCCTCGAACATCCAATTGCCTTTAAAAGTTTCATAGATGGCTAAATAATCATTTTATAAAAGAAAAACAGACCTAGGTCTCTTTGGATAAGAATTAATTAAGAAAACACACTATCTAGTGAAAAAAAAATGTTGAACACTCTTTATAACTTGGCTAAAAAAGTTCCCAAAACAACTTTAAAAGATGATCTTATATGGTATAAAATTTCAAAATTTGAAGAGATCGATCCATTGGGTGTTTTCAGAAACTGTTTCATGCATATACAAGGGGAATTCAAAGGAATAAAAATTCAATTAATCAATTCGTAATTCTATGACGTCATTTTTTGGGTCGAAGAAACGTTCATCCAAGAATAAGATTTTTGAATTTTAAAAAAAAAAATATTTAAATTACCTTAAACTCAATTAATATCGAAAATAAGGGAGATAAATATTGCAAGATTCATAAGTCAAACAGTCATTAGTGATTCTGAGTGTTTCTCCAAAGAAAAAATTTCAATTTAAAAAAATCTAATAAAAAGACTGATCTGTATATTAAACTTTATTTTAAAAATTTATTAATAAATTTAACAATAGATACAGGTGCTGATTTAAATTTTATAGTTTATAATAAAGTTCGAAATTTATCAAAGGAAATTAAAAAATGCGCACCAATTAAAATTATTTTGGGTAATGTTCATAGTGAACAAATAGATAGTTATATTAACTTAGAACTAGGTTTACAAAAAAATAGTTCCTCAATATTTTCATAGAATTTTTATTTGCCTAGAAATTTACCATGTGAAGCCATTAAAGGTCTAAATTTTTTACAAAAATATAAATCATCTATAGATTTTGACAATATGAAATTAAAAATAATTACTATGAAATTTCACTTTTTGGTAATTTAAATAACAATCATAATAGTGAATTTAAAAATGAATAATTAAAAGGCGAAAACTTTGATCAATTTCTTAGTTTTTTATAAAAATAATAATCCCAATGTTGGTGAAATACCAACAAATGGCCATGTAATCAATCTGACAAATAGTAAGATTATTCAACATAAAGGGTATTCTGTTCCATTAAAATATAAATCAAAAGTAGAAGATCATATAAAGGATTAAACATCTAAAAAAATTATAAGGAGATCAAAGTCAAGTTTCTCTTCACCAGGATTTATAATACCCAAATCGGACAACTCGATCAGATTAGTAGTGGATTATAGGGCTCTTAATAAAATAACACAATCTCAACATTTCCCGTATCCCAAATTAAAATAGCAATTTTGCGATTTAAAAGTGTCAAAATTATTTTCAAAAATAGATTTACATTATGAATATTATCAATTAAAAATATCAAAATGATATTCATAAAACAGCTTTCACAATACTTAACGATAAATATGAATTTCTGAGATTATATTCGGATTAAAAAATGCGCCATTTCACTTTCAAATAGCAATGTGTGAACTTTTAAATGGACTTAATTTTGTTAAAATATTTTTAGACGATATACTTATATTCAGCAATTCTTTTTTAGAACATAATATTCATTTATTAGAAGTTTTAAATTGTTTATGGATTTCTAAATTTAAAATTAATTTCAATAAGAGTGGTTTTTTTAAACCTAAAATTTTATACCTCGGCCAAATAATTTATTTGGGATTTATAAAACCAGACATAACTAAACTTGTCAATTTAAAAAAATTTGGAATACCGAAAAACAAAAGGCAATTCATGAAGATAATAGGTTCTATCCAATGGTTCGGGCCTTATATAACCAATCTCAGTAATAAAAACGATCTGTTGAGTTCAAAGTTAGCAAATTTAGGAAAATTTGAATGATGAAATTATGACACAAAAACCCCTAATTATGTTTATAAAAAAAATAGAAAAACAGCCATATTTACATATAACCAATTTGAATGAACCATTTGAACTTTACACAGATGCTAGTAACTTTGCAATAGGTTCTGTATTGATTCAAAAAAATATATCAATTTATAGTAATAAGCTTTCTGATGTTGAAAAAAAATATACCTCTGGAGAAAAAGAAATGTTTTCTATATAGAAATCTTTAATGATTTTCAGAAATATAATTCTAGGAAGCAAAATTAAATTTATACAGATAATAAAAACATTATTCCTGACTCAAGTGACTTAACAAAAAGAATAGAACTGTGGAAAATGATGATACAGGAAGTTGATTATATAATGATTTACTATGAGGGAAAACTAAATCAGGGTGCCGATGCACTATCACGTATGTCAATAATAAAACTAATAAAAATTCTAAATATAATCATGAAAATATAATTAATGAATTGAAACTAAATAGTAAAATTAGTAATTAAAAGAAATTGTAATTTAACACAGACAGAGTATCACAAATATTAATATATATTTTCATAAAATACTTAGACATCCTGGTATATATAGTTCATAGAAAACTCTAAGTAAAATTATTGAAATGAAAAATCTCGAAAAAGAAATAAGTTATGTAAATCAAAACTGTCGTAAATGTCAAACGTGTAAATATTCATTGCCAGATACGCATCCGTCTAAGGTAACTTTTATAACTAAAATCCAAATTTTTTCTTATCAACTGATATAGTGGGTCCGTTACTGAAATAATTGAAACTGAAATGGGTAAGAAGTTATATATTCATACAATAACTGATATATGTACCGGGTTTACAAAAGTAAAAATTCTTAAAAGTATAAAATCGAAATATGTAATGAAATCCTTGATAAAAATTTGGTTTGATTTATATGGTAATCCAAAGAAATTATTAAGAGATCACGGTAAACAATAAGATGTAAATATTTAAAAATATGTATTAAAAATAGGTATAAAACTTAAACATGGTACAAAATTTAATCCAACGGGTAACTCAATTTCTGAAAGAGTTAATAAAACTATTAATGAAATAATGAGAATGTTTCATTTCAATTAAAGGTTTCCGATCTCCAAAAATTTGATTAAAAATAGATGAAATTTAATTACAGATAGCACAGAAAAAAAACTCCATACGAATTATTTTTCGGGAAATATCCTTTTACAAATGAAAAAATAACAAATTTGAAATGTGCTATCAAAAAAAATTCAAAGGAAAGAGGAATTTATAGAATCAAAAATATCAAGGTGTATAAGTACAGTAGGGGGCGTTTTTTGCTATATTATAAAAATAGGGTCGAAAAAAAAAACGACAGACTAAAAAAACGCCTAAATTGAAAATTAGAATTATTTTTTTATCTTTTATGGATGTAAAATAATAAATTTTCTTTGTGGTATTTGTTTAAAAATTCAGAAATGATATTATCTTGTAAATCATGGTTTCTTTTGGGTATTTTTAATCGTAAGATTGTAAAAATTTGAAATGTATCGAAAGGCGTCCATAACTCCTTTATAACTAGGCTTTTCAATCTTGTCAGAATTTTGTGTTAAAATATTTAAATTGATACTACGCTACTATTTGAAGAACTATCATCATCCGTTTCTTCCATCATTTTTTCTTTTTTATCAAGTGATAATAATTCTTGAGATTCCTCCATAAAAATCCTAATTTAATTCCAGCAATTTTTTATAATATCACTTGATATATGTTCTATTGACTTCTCAACACAACAAATAATACAAAAAAGATCAATTTTTTTGTAGATTGGGGCTTATAAAAATCATTTATTATAGTATTATGTATTATAAAGTTATTTAGGAGTGATTTAAAAAAGGCTTTGAAAGATCGAATATTCCCCGCATCGAGAGGTTGAATAATAGATGTTGAGTTAGGAGGTATAAATAAAATTTTTATATTTCTCTTGTTTCAAACTTTATGGCCACTAAAGTTATCTAAAATAAGCAAAACCCTACGGTTTTTTTCTAAAAGCTTTTCATTTAACACTTCAATATATTCGTTAAATAATCCTGAAGTCAGTCCGGATGACTTGTTTGCTCTATATATTATGTTAAAAGAACTCGGATCAATGTTTTTGAAAACTCTCGGGTTTGGGGATTTACCAATCAGCAATGGGGTTTATTTTTCAAAATAGGGATTCACACCTAACATTAAAGTGATTCTAGTTTTATCTTTTTTGTGCCATTTTTATCATTCTTTTTGTCAAAAATATAGTGGTGTATCCACCGAGTAGATGCCCATATTTAAAATTACAAACAAGTAGAGATTTCGGAAAAAATTTATTGAATGATTTCTCATGTTGTACATCGATTTGATTTTATCCCCATATTTATAATTTTTTTTAAAAAAAACACTGATTAAAAACTTTTTTAATTCGGATCGAAGTATATGTTCTAGATTCATTCAAATGCACGATAATCGTCATTGACAAAAAATATTTTTATGTTTTAAATTTAGAACGGGTTCTGGATCTGTAAATCTAAATTTCAAATATTGGGAATAACAATAAATCAGAAGTTTTTATTAGAATGTAAGTGCATTTGTCATGCACATTACATCTTCCTCTCTCATATATGGCTCGATATTTATTTATTGATACTCTCATAATTTTGTTTCCCTTGTCTAAATATAAATTATTTCCTCTGCCTGATATTCGAACATCTTTGTATGGACCATTCCAGCGACTAGTAACTTTGTCTGTATTAAAATTACGCACAAATACCATATCGTTTACATTATAACTAATGTTTTTCCTCATTTCAGATATCTTTTTATTGTACTTCATAGATGATATTTTCATTTTTTGAAGAATATTGCTTTTATAAATTTTAATAGAAATATTACTATTTTCAAATACAGGTTTGTTAAAAAACAGTACAAATGGGCTATATCCTGTAGATATGTTAATGTTTAAATTGATTCTTGTCTATGCATTATGAAGCAAGATTCAAAAGATTTATGCCTTGATATTCTCAATGAAATTCTAATTTCTTTGTTCATACGTTCTACAATTGAATTCCCCGTAGAGTTGTTTGGGGCCGTTAAAAGTTGTTGTATTTTGTTTTACAATAAAAATTCTTTAAACTTGGAAGAAATAAACTGCCTTCCATTGTCTGTAAGAAGTTTTTTTGGTGGTGTATGTTTATCGAACAAGAACATTTTGATTGCATCAATTTTCGACATTTCATCTGTTTCGAATTATTGTTATTTCAGAATACCCTGTAAATAAATCTGTCATCACTAAAATGTTAAAATACTCCTTTCTAATTTTTGATACGAAGTGACTCAATTTTATAGGGCCTTTTATGTCAATAGCAATACATTCATTTTTAATTTCGACATTGAATTCATGTGTTACCCAACCAAATTTTTGAGGACTATCTTTCTCCTTGTTACAAATTTGACATTCACTTGATATGCTTTTGATAATTTTTATAAGGCAACTCAAATTACTGTATCTTTCAATTAATTTTTGAAATCGAACGATTCCTGGATACGATAATTGTTCATGTAATTTCCTTAGAAGGTTCTTCAAATCTTTATCATCATTCTTATTTTTTTTTAATTTTCCTCCAAGATTTTTGATTTCATTATAGCGGAATTTGGGTAGTTTATATGATGAAATTGATTTAAAAATAGAAATTTTGAAGGATCTGGAATGTGCATCAGCTTCTTTATTATTATTCTCTCGACATGCACTATGTTATAATCGTATTCTTCGAGAATAAATTTCCATCTATTTATTATTTTTGATAAGTCACCGAGAAATGTTAGATTTTTATTATCTGTCATGATTGTTACCGAAGCGTTGTAAATATGTGGTTTGAAGTGAGATATGGCTTTGATGATACCAAGCATTTCCTTTTCGACTATGGAGTAATTGGTTTATTGTTTGTTGTACTTTTTGCTGTATATCTCAACGATATTATCATTTTGCAAGAGTACAGCTCCGATTCCCTTTTCCGAGGCGTTTGTTTTCAGTGTGAATGGTAGCTTTAAATCTGGGTGGTGAAGTATCTGTTTTTCCTTTATTTGATCGACTATTTTATTAAAAATTTAAGTATGGGTGTCTGTTCATCTGATCCTCTTATCTCTGAATTTGAGCAAAGAATATATATATCAGATAGTTCAACAAATATCATGGGTATGAAAGGTCTATACCAATTGAGAATATCAAGGATTTTTTGTAACTGAGTTTTTGTCTTAGGAATTTTAAATATAAAATCATTGATTTTTGAAATATCTGGATATATTCCTTTTGATGAAATGTAATGTTATAAAAATTTTATTTCTTCCACTGCAAATATACACTTTTCAAAATTTAAAGAGACGTTGTTAGTTTCAAACATTGTAAATATTTCTTTGAGAGTATTCAAATTATCATCTAAATTATCACTGTAGACTAATATATCGTCCAAATATATTAGGATATTTCTTACATCTTTTAACATTTCATTCATTATTCTTTGAAATTTAGCTGGCGCGTTGCACAATCCGAAGGGCATTTTGTGGAATACGAATGTGCGATTGAGGATTTGAAATCCGGTTTTGGGAATATCATCTTTTGCGATACTAACTTGATAGTATCCTTGATTGAGATCTAAGCTTGAAAAAATCGTTGCACTTTTAAGTTTGCCTAATAATTCAAACATATTCGGTGTATATTGGTGACAATTCTTAGTTATACTGTTCAAATATCTGTAGTCAATTACAAGTCTAATTTTGCAATTTTTCTTTCTAATAATGAAGGCTGTTGATACGTAATTTTACCTAGGTTTCGGTTATAATTCGATCTTTTATTAGTTTATCAAAATGATCAGAGACATCATTTTGCATGCCTATAGGCACCGGATATTCTTTCCTTGTAAGATTAAATTCTTTGAAAAGTTCGGTTTTATGTTCATGGTTTTTTATATTTCCGACAGATGGATTTGTTGTTTTATATTTTTTAACAAGTTGAAAATTTTTTTCGCAGCCGTTTTTTATTTCATACACCTTAGTCTTGTTGATAATGGATTGTTCAGCCGAATTACGATATTCGATATTGAAATTTAATTCATATTCTACGCCATCTATATTGATATAATTTTCTGGTTGATTAATGATTCCATCATTCTCTAGCAGAAATCTCATTCCAAAAATTGGTTGATCCATCGGATTCAGAATAATGTAGAATTTAGAGGCATATGTGTTGTTATTGTCTGAAAAAAAGATTAAATTTAAGATTTGTAAATCGATTAATTTCTAACGCGATCCATTTGCGACTTTGTAATTATTTTTGGGTCCAATTCATATGTTTTGATCTGTTGTCATTTAAGATGTTTTCAGGCAAATATTTTTCTATAGAACCAGTGTCCACTAATGCCTTATAATTGTTATTAAAAATCTTCATTGGCATTTCAATGGTGCTAGGTTTAGGTCTTGGTTCTGATATCGTGAATGATTTAGTATTCGAATTATATTGATTTTCTTTGGATGCATTTTTCTTTTTATATGATCTGCATTCTGATGTGTTGTGGGTTTTTAAATTGTGAAACTTACAAAATTTATTTTTATTATTATTTCGATTGTTCATATTTTTATTAGGACATTTTGAATTATTTTTTACTTCATGATGAAATGTATTTTGTAGATATAATTGCTCTTCCCTATAGATTTTTTCAATTAAGAAGCTTTCTATTTATTTGAGTGTAGATATAAGAGAGTGATAATCTCGATTTGCTAGTTTAGTCATCTCGAATTTTACTGTTTCGTCAAGTCCACAGTAAAAAATTTCCTGAATTTTCTCTAAATTTATGTTATAACTCCATCCGAAACAAATCGCGAGTTTAAAAACATTTACTTCAATTTCCCTAACATATGCACTAATTGTAAAGAAATACTTTTGTTCGAGCGTGGATGGTATGTTTTGATATTTATATACCGACATTTTGTTATACTTAAGCTTTAGTAGTTTAGTTAATACTTCTTCAGATGTGGCCGATGTTCTTAATCGATATTGAATATTAACGTCAATGATCTGGGTAAGTATTTCTAGTCTTTGTTCTTCGGACCATTTGCATATCCTTGAAAGCTCAAGAAATGCGATCTCCCAGTTGATAATATCATGGTTTTCTATCGAGCTTAAAATATTTATTCGGTGTGTCATACGTATACCCGAATACTCATTCTTATATTAAAAATAAGCGTATTCTTTTTATCGTCGTTCTTTGTAAGTTTTTTGTTTAATTCTTTTTTGGCGAATTCTTTCTAAGCATCCCCTGTATCTCTTTGAGCTCAAATTGGTGTATTCACCGAGTGGATGCCCATATTTAAAATTACAAACAAGTAGAGATTTCGGAAAAAAATTTATTGAATGATTTCTCATGTTGTGCATCGATCTAATTTTATTTTCATATTTATATTTTTTAAAAAAAAACACTGATTAAAATATTTTTTAATTCGATCGAAGTGTATGTTCTAGATTCATTCAAATGCACAAAAATCGTCATTGACAAAAAATAATTTTATTTTTTAAGTTTAGAACAGGTTCTGGACCTGTAAATCTAAATTTCAAATATTGGGAATAACATTAAATCAAAGGTTTTTATTAGAATGTAAGTGCATTTGTTATGCACATTACAATAGGATTTGTCCAAACAAGAATTTATGTATAGACTGGTTTCGTCTATATTAAAAATATCATTTTTGTCATACGTACTAATTTATGAAATAATTTTTGTTTAAAATCTTCAATACTACTCATATCAGCACTAGCGGCTTCACCATGCAAAGTTATATAAATAAAAGATTGTCGTTTTATGAATTTCTTGACAAAGTAATCTGTTATTTCCATTTAATCATCATTCTTAGTTTCTTTAAACCTCATCTCCAAATCAAAAATTTTTCTTTTCGATATTGAAACTTTTTTCTCTTAAAAATCTTATTTTTCTGTCAGATATAAATTAATGTCAGAATATTTATCTTCTAAATTAAATAAATTTGATCTTAAACTCAAAGATTTAACACTTGGATCTAAATTTATTAAATACACAATGTTTTTTTAGCAAAGACGTAGCCTCTGGTCTTGACACATTATATTTTTTCATAATTTTCTGCCTAATATATATGTTTCCATTAATTTCTAAGGCAATTTTTCGTTTTTCAAGTAGAAACATTTTTTTTCTTTTATCTTCTTTTTTCATTATTGGGGACAAATTTTTTTTCATAATTTACGTTATAAAATTCTAGAAATTTTTTTAAGTGGAAATTATACGTTATATATTTTTTTAAAAAGTGGTTAAAAAAAACGACGGGTTAAAAAAACGACGGGTCGAAAAAAATTTAAGTAAAAAAAACACATTAAATCATATTATTAAAATTAAAAAGTGTTAAATAAATAAAATGATCTTATAAAGCATTTCATAATGGAAAAATCGACTTTTAAATACAATATGAAGAAAAACACGCCGGGATCAAAAAAAAGCCTTTTTTATGGGATTAAAAAATCGTCCCCTACTGTATTACAAACGATTAAGGGAGACTTTATTTACGTTAAATCAGTTTAAAAGAGTAAAATTGCGCCATTTTGGGATGGTCTTTTCAAAATTCTTCAAACATGTGAATAATCAAACCATGTTATGATAAATAGACGTAGAAATATAATTTGGTATAGTTTTAAATCATTAAAACCAACCAAAATAAAAACTGATATGGAGAAGGGGGTGACAGTGGTAAACACAATAATGAAATTGTAATGACTAGAGCACGGTAGAATACCTAGGTTTTTTCTTTTTTTCTGACTAAAATTATCCTGTAAATATCCGGTTTTTTACAAGATTATATCCGTTCTTTTCAAGAAAATATCTAGTTTTTTGCTAATTAATATTTACGAAATAAAAAATTTTTATAGCTTTAATAAAGATTGAAATGAGAAAAACGTTTTTTTTTTGAACAAAGTAAATTAAAACAAAGTAAAACCTGATTTGTTTTGATTTTAACTTAATTTTTATTATAATATAAAGAAAGTAGCATTTCCTGGGTTGCAAAAGACATACCTCTTCGAAGATCATCTAAAACACTTGCCATCTTACTAAAGCTTCTTTCTACGTCAACAGTCGTTAAATACAAATGTATGAAGCTTTTAATTTCTTCACAGGTAGTAATCTCGTTCAAGCTGAAGAAAAAATATTAATCTGGGTTTTTCTTAATCAAAAGATCAAATTTTTCTGTAAGTATAAGAACATTTAGTTTATTTTCAACATCTTTTAGAACATCAATTTGTTGGACACTAGACAAGTCTCTTTTTTCTAG
>SDVU01000559.1:0-12320 GCA_016256075.1 Dictyocoela muelleri | reverse complement strand
ACTGATTTTTACTTTATGTATATAAGACTATATAAAGAAAATTTTATTTTACCTTGTTAATACCATATTCCGTAGTTTTCGATATTTTTTTCAGAGTGGGTTATCTAAGGAAAGAGTGAACCCAAATATTTGATTATTCAAAGTAAAATTAATTTTAAGAAAGGATTCAAATTAAATAAATTTTTATTTTTCATATTATTCTCGACATAAGATAAATTTCACACATACCATTATCAATAATATTTTCGCTCGATTGTTTGATAAAATCTCAGATAACATACATTCATTTTGATATTTAGAATCAATTTTTTTAATTTGTATAACGGATTATTTCCTATATCTTTTTTATAAAAACAAAATCATTTATTGAGAAATTATATTTATATATAACACCTTTTTTATCCATACGCTTGTAAGAATTCGAAGCGAGTTTAATAGGTGAAAGTTTGAAATTGTAATGATATGTTTTGTTTGAAATATCAGAATTTTCGTTTTCATCGTGTTTTATATCTTGAAAGTTATTGTTTCTCGAGTTTTTTTTCATTATTAATATTATTTTTTTCACTGTTAATATTATTTTTTTCATAGATTTCCTTCTCGCCCAGATAAATTATGTTTTTTTAACAAATGCATCAGAAATTGATTTATTCAAAATAAAATTATTAAAACCAGAAATATTTTTATACAACATAAAAGGCGACTTGTTTTTTGTAGGTGTAACAGATGTGTTATAATGGCAAACAACTGTTTGAGATGCTCAATCATTTTTTTTCAGGATTATTGAATATGTTTTTCGAAATAAATCTGGCTGTCCGATCTTTAGGATGGAGGCAAAGAGTCATAAAACTTAAAAGTTTCGGTCTTAAATTTATTTATGTATTTTAAAAAAGCAATTTTAATTTAAAGAGACAGGAGTAAATCATAAAGGTTGAAGATTCATTATAAGGGCTGTAGTACGAAATACTAACGATTATTTTTAGAATGAAGGAAAAATTATAAGGATGTAGAAAAAAACGACAATGGTTAATAATAAAAGTAATTTGGGTAAAATATAATAGGGGGGGTAAAAATTATAATAGATCAGGGAAACATTTAAAATTACTCTTTTAATTTTTAATCGCTCTTATATTTACACCACCCACTTCAATTTTATAATACCACCACTCTTGTAATTTTACCATCACCCTTAATTTCCTCACATCATAATTTCACTCATTCTTATAATTAACTCTAGTCATTTTTTCACAGCGCTCTTATATTTTCCCCTCCACTATTATAATTTACACTGACTGCTTCTAAATACAAATGTTTATTTAATATTTGAAAATAAAATAATTAAGGCCTAAACTTTAAAGTTTTCTGATCTTTCGGCCTCCGAAAAAAAGATCTTATTATGGTTATAATGGTAAACAACTGTTTTGAGATGCTCGATCTATTTTTTTTTCAGAATTATTGGATATGTTTTTAGAAATAAATCTCGTTAGTGTTTGGTTGAATCTTTCAATAATACCATGGCTTTGTGGGTGATTAAGCCGACCATGTATCTGTTAACTGTTGATTTCAGCACATAATTTATTTATATCTTTATTTTTAAATTCTAATCCATATTAAGACTGTAGATGTTTACAAGGCTTGTGCTCCATTAAAATGTCTTTTAATGACAAGCTAATAAACTTTCAGTTTTATTTTCCAAAGCTTTACAAACCCAAATCTCGAAAAATATCTATAATTGTAAGATTTCATTTGAAACCGTTATTTTTGGCTGAATAACAAGAAAAATCAATTAAATATATTTGGAATCTCTCATTAGGAAATTTTGAAATTGTATTATACACAGTATCATTTTTTAATAGCTTAGCCCAGGGAAAGGATGGGTGCAGCTTTCTAAAGATTTTTTGGGGACTTCAAAATATTTTACGCGACCTTTATGACTTGTTTTAAATATATAATAAAAAAATTAATAGATAAGAATCACTACATATTGTTGTATATAAATGTATTACGACATGTATGTGAAAGTTTTATTATCGAAGAGGTCATTTATTAGAAAGTGTCTAGAAACTACGGCCTAATATAGAATATATGAGCCTCATATAGAATATATGCGGACTCTTAATTTTTATAAAAAAAATAATTAATTATTATTTGATCATATTAAATTAAAAAATTTTGTTATATCTATAATAAATCGTATATGAGTCAATTATTCGATCTTTTTTATATTATTTTATTGAAATAAATATTCTGGAATTAAACCTTATGAAAAATAGCCTTATATCTGTTTTTTATTACATTATTTTTTATCTATATGCGTCAAAACATTCATCATTACACATAAGAGAGTCCTTTATTTTTTAATATTATACAAGTCTTAATCAGCAATACAACATTATAATTACCGTATTAAATAATTAAATATGTTTATATTGGTAAAAAAACAATAGTGTTCAATTTCATTTTTTTTGTGTTGCCTCTTGATTAAATTTTTTTAAATATGGTCTCTATGAATATTTTTCTTTCCCACCCCTAGTCTTGCCTTTTTACAAACATTGCATTCTGACATAACCATTCGAATTACATTCCTAATTATGTAAAAAACATTTGCTCCAATCCTCTATTTTATTGATTCATTGTGGTATTTACCATGTATTATTTTTGCGAAAAAGAACATTTGGATCTTATTCTCTTTGAGAATTACCGTCAAATCATTGGATGAAGGTCTGTTTTTTTGTATAGTTTTGAATTGGTTAATATAAAATATTTTGGCTTTTCGATCCACCGAAATTATACCCATCTCTTGATTTAAATTTCACTCTCTTTCAGAATTTTTACTATTAAACCATATAAATCGTTATTTCTCTACTATTTTTTGTTTACCATGGGTACATGAAATTTCAAATAATATAACTTTAGTTATTTTTTATTTTAATTAATTATTATTAATGTAATTAATTATAAAGCGTGATCTAGAGGTATGTGATATTTAATTATAGAAGAATGACCCGGTTTAGAATCTCAGAGTGTAGATTTATCTAATAAAAATTTATGTATATTGTAAAAAAAAATAAAAAAAATATGAAATATCTCGCGTTTGGTGTATTTCACGCGCTGCGCCGATAAATATTATTATAAAGTGAACCTTAGACGTACTTATCATTTCAAATTTAAAACGAATCACTCTTAAATTACATACCCTAACCCTAAAACAAAATACGTTGAGCTTAAAAATCACCTGGAAATTTTAATCATAAGAAACTTCATTTAAACTTATAGATTTTTTAATAGAGCTGCTAGTTATGTGTAATTACGACCTTTTAGAAATAAACACGATAATGAGTGCTATATATTTCTAGTATTCATTTACGTCTATTATTTTTATTGTTGGTGCTCTAGAATGTGATACAAAAGTAATTTATGTTATATTAAAAATTTATATGAACGAACTAAATTAAGTGTTTAATATTTTACAGGAGTCGTTAAAAAAAGCAGTATTTAGAATAACATAAATTGCTTTTGTATCACATTCTGGAGCAACAACAAGAAATATAATAGAATTAAATGAATACTAGATATATACAGCACTTAGTATTGTGTAAATTTATTAAAAACTCGTAGTTACACATAACTAACAGCTCTATTGAAAAATATATAAGTTTAAATTATATTTTTTATGATTAAAATTCTCAGGTGATTTTTGAACCCAGCTGAATCATAGATTTATGTTAGCATTTCATATTAAAAACGCATCACTCTCAAATTACATACCCTAACCCTAAAACAAAATAATTATATTATTTGAAAAAAATATCAAAGAATTAGGTCACTTTAAAGGCAGCAGTTTTGAAGAGGAAAATAAGCAAAAAAAATTATATGACAAATTTTATGTTGATCCAAGATATTGATAACATTTTTTTTAAAATGTAATTCATTTTTTTATCAACATTAAATTTAGCATAATTTTTTTTTCACAGTTTTTATATATATATTATATATTACATGCTGACATCATCCATAGCTGCTAACCCGGAGAGTTGTCTCCAACCATAGTCTTATGACCTTTGGTTCCTGGTGTTTCAATAATACGTCACGTCCTAAGCTACCCAGAAGATCAGCTGTATACGCGATTTTCGTTTTATAAATGACTCTGCAGGATACATGTAATTGGAGGCTTTTCATGATATTTTATTTATACTACTTTTTGCCGAGATGTGTCGCCGCACTCATCCCCACACCTAGGAGAGTCCCTTCTGCGTCATTGTCATAATAACCAAGTCTTAATCAGCTATACCACACTGGAACAACTGTAAATTAATACACTATTTCTATAGTTTTTGACCGCTTAATGTCATTCCCTCATTATTTATTAAAGAGTGACGTCAGCGGGATTCGAACAGCGATACTTAAATTTTACATTCAAGAGTGTTAATCACTGAGGAATCTGGTTCTATTTATAGATATTCTGTTAAATTTACTTCCTTTAATTAATTTTTAACCCTTGTTTTTAACCCCTATTTTTATCTCATATTATTTAATCTATATTTTCCAACCCTTATCTATTAAAACCTTTTTTTAATCAATTTTTAACCTTATTTTATTACTAATATTTTTCAACCCATATTTTTTTAACCCATATGTTTCAAAACTTTTTTTTTCAACACATATTTTTTTACGCATATTTTTTAGACGCTCATTTTTTAGACCCTATTTTTTAGACCTTAATATTAAAACCGTTTTAAACTCTCATTTTATAACCCTATTTTTCAATCCATATTTTTTAAACAATATTTTTTAACCGTATTTTTTAACCTAGTTTGTTATCCATAATTTTTTAATCATCATTTTTTAACACTTGTTTTCTTTTCTATATTTTTTAACACTTATTTTTTAAAACTATTTTTTACCTTTTTTTAACGCTTATTTTTTTTTAACATTTTTCTATCCTTTTTTTAACTACTTGTTACTTTTATATATCTATAACCCCCACTTTTAAAACGTTTAAAATACACACCTCTTGATCACTTATTTTTTTTAAGTAACCTATTAATCATATTTTTAACTTTGTTAAAAAAATAAAAGTTGAAAATATAGGTATAAAAATTGATTTAAAAATTTAATTAAAAATGAGAAGTGGACTAAAAAAATAAGGGTTAAAAAAAATAACTTTAAAAAATACGGGAAAAAAAATAACTTTAAATAAATAAACTTAAAAAATATGGGCTAAAAAAAATAACTTTTAAAAAATCAGGATTGAAAAATAAGATTAAAAATGAGGTTGAGGACAAAAATATGGTTAAGAAATGCGTTAGGTGCATTTTTCACCGTAGATGAAATCGGTGCATTTTATACCCGCGGCAAAAAATAATTGCAATTTTAACCCAATGTAAAAAAAAGTTGCATTTTTCACCTTAAAATTTATAATAAATTAATTAACTAAAAGAATATAAATCTGACAAAAATCTTTTTGTAGGTATCTGATGGAAATATAAAATTACATATGAATATTATGTCTATAACTTTAAAGAGTCCTTGTATATAATTAAGTGTTATGTACACTTTTCGTTTTAGGTGAATAGTGTAAATAATGGTAATGTTAAACTATAAACATGATTTAATATTCCGATAAAAGAAAATCGCACCGGGGTTACCCCATCTATCTCAATACATTATAAAAAAAATAACATATTTCAATAATAACAATTTTAAATTAGTTGAAAAACAAACAAAACTACTTAGAGAAAACTATTTTTGTCTTATCCAAAGACACCACTACATGTGTTCATCATATAAAGGATTGTTTTTAATAGATACCCTTCTGCAATATTATCTAAAATATAATCTTTAAAATTTACTTGGACGCTATATTAAATAAAATTTTTATATTTTCTTATTTAATATTTGTTTTTTTCTTAAAGAAAATATACTCAGTTAGAATAAAAAGCTTATAATTTTTATTGAAAGTTAGATTATATTGCATTTTTTTTATTAATTTTTGTTTTTTATCTACGGTGAAGAATGCACCCAGCCAAAAAAAATAACGGTTAAAATTAGAGGATTGAAAAATAAGATTAAAAATGGAAGTAGGGACAAAAATATGGTTAAGAAATGAGACCTAAAAAATAAGGGTTAAAAAATATGAATTAAAAAGGTGGGCGAGGGAAAATAAAGCTAAAAAATATGGGTTAAAAATAAAAGAGCTAAAAAATATGGGTTAAAAATACGGGTTAAAAAATATGGATAAAAAATTGTGGTCTAAAAAATAAAGTTTAAAAAGTAAAAGTTAAAAAATGGGATTAAAAATGTAGGTTAGAAAAAAGAGGGCTAATAAATAAGGGTTGGAAAAATATTGAAAAATAATTTTAAAAAGTTTAAAAAATGAGAGTCAAAAATGATAGTAAAAAAAATTTGTTAAAAAATATTTTTTTTAAAAAATATGGTTAAGAAGATATGTGTATAAATAATCAGATCTAAAAAATAATGGTTAAAAAAATAGGATTAATAAACGAGGTTAGAAAATATTAGCGTAAAAATAGTGAGTAATAAATTAGTGTTAAAAAAATGGCTAAAAAATAAGGGTTAAAAAATAAGCGTTAATAAACAAGTGTTATTAAATAACTTAAAAAAAATAAAGGTTAAAAAGTTTTAATATAAAATGGTTAAAAAATATAGGTTAAAAGATAAGGGTTAAAGATAAGGGTCGAAAATTGATTAAAAATTAATTAATATAGGTAAATTTGAACGAAAATTTATAAAAAAAAATTGAAAAGGGTGTAAAACACCGGCAAAACGGTATATAAATCCCCAAGAAGGTTTATAAGTTCGCAAAACCTATAATGCAACAAAGATACTATGATAATGCAACAAATGGGTTATAATAACGCAATTAATGCTATAATAATGCAATAGGTGGACCATAATAATGAAAAGAACTGTATACTTATATTTTCAGACAAGCGTCATATAAAAATTTTAATTTACAGTTTGTAAATAAATATACGCATATCTATTTTCTTACGTAATAACATATTTAAAAGATTTATAAAAGACATTTATTCCTTCAAAATTCACTAAAATTTAGTTATCGTCTCACTTATTATATTAGTTTTCGTTTCTGACATTTTTAGTATTTTGATAAAAACTGTAAAAAAAAACGCATATTCTCAAATAAATATTTAATATGAACCCATTTGGCTCGATAAACCCCCAAAACTCTTTTTTAAACTCATTGCCGCTTTATGACAAGTTTCTAATAATATTGAATACAATTCTCTTATTATAAGAGTCTTTGATTTCTCTTTATTTTGTTTGTGTAAAGTTGGACAATTTTTATTTAATAATATCTATAAAGTTTATATAGTATTTAAATCAGGTGATTGTGCAATCCAATGAGGAAAATTTGAATTTTTATTTACAAAGAATATATTGGCAAGCTTTGACATGTGTTTTAGGTCGTTATCTTAACGGAAACTATGACCTATTTTATATAATACTAGCGGATGTATTAATATTGTTAGATAGATTTTCACATATGACGCAGAACCAATATTATGACATCAATAAAAACCAATTTACCAACACCATGATATGAGAAAAAAACCCACATAAGAATTTAACCTTCTCCATATTTTACTGTTGATGTCGGAATTTAGGTTTCAAGCCTGTATGAGACTCCCTCCTCACAGAAACTTTACCGTCTGAATAGAAAAAATTGCTTTTACTTCCAAAGAAGAACATGATCTTCTTTATTTAAAAATCAGACATAAAAATAAAACTTTCAATTTTTTAATTTTTTATTTTGAATTTTTTGGTTAAAGGAGAGGTTTCTTTATGACCTAATAAGTAAAAAAGTTTTTTCATTAGGTATATTCCTTAAATTAATATGACATCTTGCTTACTTGTAGATTTAAGAAGGTCAGAAGCCGTTTTTTTAAAAGAAGTTTTAGTATTTTTTGTTAATTCTCTTTAAACCTTTATACCTGCGGAATTCACAACTTTTTTTTCTCCCACTTTTCTTTATTTTAAATAAAACTCTATATTCTTTATATTTTTAAGTAAACGTGAAATTGTACTCTGACTTATTTTAATTTTTTTGATATTTCTACTTGTATGAAATTTCTTGATAGAGGCTATTCCCTTTTTATAAAATTAGATAATTACATTAATTTTCACAAAATTATCTACTGATATTCGTTTTTATAGTGAAATTTCTCATAAATTTTTAAACTTAAGAAAAATATGCGTTTATTTATTTACATTTATAATTAAAATTATAAAAATGTCAGAAAATACAGAGTTTTGCACAAAAACTGGCCAATAAAGAGATTTTACATATAATTTTGATCAAAACAGCTTTTCATAAATCTTCAAAACATTTTATTAGGCTATAAGAACAATATGCGTTTATTTATTTACAAACTGTATTTGAGTACACATATATGTGTACTTGATGGTTTTTTGAGTACACATATATGTGGACTTGGATGTTTTTTTTAGTACACATATATATGTACCTTTTTTTTGAGTACACATATATTTGTACTTGCTGATTTTTTCGAGTACAATTATATATGTACTTAGTGGTCTTTTAAGTACACATTTTTTTGTACTTAATTGTTAAAGGGTTAAATATGAACACTTATGTACCATTTTTTAAGTGATTACATTTAAAGGTATGATTATTATTTATAAGACGTTTATAATATAAATTTTTGGTACTGTTCTATTATTGAGAACCATAAAAAACAATATGAAAGAGCTTACTAAAAAATGAGAATTCAATCATGTAAGATATATTGTGACACTCTTACAAATGTTTGAAAACCTTTTAATATTGTTTATACACCAACTTTTATCATTTTCGCACTTTGTATGAAAATGATAAAAGTTGGTGTATAAACTATATTAAAGGGTTTTCAAACTGCAAGAGGTATAAAATTTATCTTAAATGATTGTAACTTTCATTTTATATCAATATTTTTCAAACGGCTTTATTATAGCACTTCATAATAGAAAAGTACCAATAAAAATCATTAGTGTAATCATATTTATAAATTTATTATTATTAATATTTTTTTGTTTATTTTCAAATTTAGATTATTATTATATTATAAATTTCCTTATGTAAATAATTTATTATTTCCTTCAGCAAATTTTTTATTAACATACTATTTTATTTATCCTTCATTGAAAGTTTTTTTTTCGTTTTTTCATTCTAGCTAATCTTTCTTTTTTATGCTCATGATAATACAATTTAACTTTTAAAATAAATTTATATTTAAATTAGTAATTAATCTTCTCTGTATACCTAAATGTGCATCACTAATAATCAAATTTTCTTTTTTTAAATCAAATTTTTAGATGCAATAATATATTATTTTACTTGTTTACATATTTATTTTATTTTAATATTTTTATATTAAGAATACTATATTTTCTTATAAAGACAAAAAATCTATTTAAAATAAAAATATTGTTACAGTTTTTATAAAAACTTACTTTAAGATTTAAATTTTTTTTTTAAAAATGGTGTTTTTTTTCAAAAAAACGCATTTTATATAAAAAACACAAAAAAGGCGTTTTTTTTCATTGGATAATTATACAGTGGATCCTTTTAATATAAACAATTATCTATATTTTTTCTAGTATTTGCATTTAAAGCAATGATTATTATTTATATGACGTTTATAATATAAATTTTTACTAAGAATTTAATTTAACGATTAGATTATTAATATATATATATTTGTAAACATGTATTGTATCATTCTTAATGTAATCAAATGCGTCAATATATGTGCGTTAAGTTCTAATTCGCCAGATTCGTTTGTTTCGCTTTTCGCACGATTCGCTTTTTTCCCGATTTTCAATTTGCACAATTAGTAATCCACCTAAATAATAGAAAGCTTAATTGTTGTAAATATTATAGATTGTTGCTTTAATTGTTTGCCTCCCTTTATACGAATTAAAATCGCTGTTTAACACATGTGGACATCTTTTCTTATTTAAAATATGATTTTCCCTTAAATGTTTCGGATATTATATGTATTTTGAATTTTTTAAACAGATTAAAGTTATTTAATAAATTTATAGCGCTGCGACAGATTTAGTAAATACTATTAATTATTTTAAAAATTTAAAATTCATGACATAGACATAATTTTTCATAAATATATTGTAATAAATATGAAAGAATAAACACATATTCGCTAGAGACGATTTTTATTTTTTAAAAGAGAGTTTACCAAAATAATTAATCTTTTTTAATGCAACTCATCACTATATTTTTTTGCTACTGAAACTCAACCATAGCGAGGTTACGGATATTATGATAAGTCGTGATTTGACCAAGTAGTAAACGCGACATTTTTTTTACCAAAATTTGTAATATCCATATGGTATGTCATTTATTGAATTATTTAAATATTTTTTAAATATTTATAATAATTGCATAAATTTTATATTCAATTTTTAGTTTACAATACAGATTACTTATTATTAATGTTTTAAAAATAAATTAAAATTTTATTAATAAAAACTAATTTAAATAAATGAATAAATAGGGATATAAATTTAATGTAAGCTTAAATATTATATTAAAACACAGGTATAAGTAAATAATATGAGAGTTACATTATTAATATATTTAAATCAACAATTTAAATATGGTTATGAATTATTTTATATAATTTAATAAGCTTCTATATACTAAATAAATAATTTGATTATAAGAATTGATAATATAAGAAAATTATAAAAAAAATCTTTATAGTTTATTAATTCATGAGGTTGTGATTTCAATTAATGAGAATATATATATTTCAAAAATTCAAATTCGGCAATAGAATCAATATTTTATATTTCATTTTCAATTTTTGACTCTTCTTTATATTTTAGTGATTCATTAGATGCACAGTATTCATGTAATAATTTGAAGATTTCATATTCAACTTTATTCTGCTCCTTTATAAATTCTTCAATTAATACAGTTATACTTTTTTGAGAATTAGTATGTTGAAATTTAATGCTCTATGCCATCCTTCAATTGCGGTAGTTAAAAAGGTGAGATATTATTTTTATTTTATGAGAATTCAAAAATAACATATTAAATATTGTATTTCTTGAATTTGAACTTTATAAATATGTAATTATTTAGACCAATCCCATACTTTTTTTATTTCTTCAAAATGTTTCTTATCTTTAATCTTTTTACCATATAATTTAGTATTTTCATAATCCTATCTACCTGTATCAAAGCAAAAACCATCATCATTTTGTAATCTAACCGAAATTTAGATTTTTTTTTATATTTTAGACTAACCTGTTTGTATTAACGGATTTATAAATATTTTGGCAAAAATGAAAAAAAAAACATCCAAATATATTTGCATATTGAAAAATGTTTTTATACGCCAAAAATGCTACCAGTTTAAAATCATTTATGATTTCATTTGGGTGCAAACGGCGACAATCCTTTAAATACCTAAAGCCCTTCTAATACCCAGATCTTTTTTCTTCAAACGAAAAATAACAAAGTGCTATTGATTTTACATGTAATATACCAAGAATAGTATTTATTGCATAAAATTTATTGAGAAATGATCAAAAAAGCTATCTGAAATCCTATTTCGAAATTTTATAAGAAAAAAAAGGTTAAATTTTACACTAAAAAGCATTTTGCGATTAGGGAATTTACGCCTGAGTCATATAATGCGAATACTTTGCCCTTTACTATCATTTTTATTGTATCGGATATATAATTATCAATTATTATTTTTGCTTTCTTACACGTTTTTCTAAATATTACGGAGATTTTTATATTTATTCATAACATTTTTGTTTCTACAGGGATATCTTTAACGGCAAAGTCTAATATTGACCTTGAAGATTCAGAAGTCATTATTGCACTATTTTGTATATATTCTTTTATAAATAATGACTCATTATCATAAATTATTCTAAATTATTATGTATTTTTTCATAAATTACATTTAAATTCTTTTAAGTTCTAATACAACCTACATTTTCTATTTCTACATCTCCCAGACATTTTTTATCTATTTTTATGCCTTAATGTATAGCTATACCCATTGTATAATAATATCTTTGTACCTACTTTTAATGTAATATATCTAAGATTCTGATGATTTATCATGACCATAGGGTTATTAATATTATTGGTCACAAAACGTTGCTTTTGAGCATTTGGTCAAATAGCGACATGGCCAATCAATCTTTTCCATTTTAATCGTGTCTGGTGAATAGTGTTGGTGTATAGTGTTGGTGTATGGTGTATGGTGAATGATGTATGACGTATGGTGTATGGT